>JAEIFU010001262.1:0-75149 GCA_018904235.1 Lordiphosa stackelbergi
GGGGACGCGCTGTGCCTATTTCAATGCCTTAATTGTACAGGGTATTTCAAAACCGGGCCACTCGACTGCAACGCTCTTACTTGCTATTAATGACAAGTAAGCTTTAAAAATATTTAATAGGCTTCTAAAATTTTAGCACGAATCAATCAGTCAGCGTCTGTTTGTTTATAGCCAGTAATGCAATAGCGTGCGACACCCAATTTATATTTTTCGAATGATTATATATTCTTTTTTGATTTTTCCAAATTTTTTTTTAAAATAATATTTTTTATTTTATTATTTTTTTAAATTTTTAATATAATATTTTTTTTTTTTTTCCCCCCCTCTTTAATTTTTATTTTGTTTTTTATTTTTTTTTTTAAATTTTTTTTTTATTCCCTTTTATTTTTAATTTTTTTTTCTCAGTTTATTATGCCTCCTTTATTTAATCAGATGGACGAAATACATTGACCCCTATTATGTTTCTAAGAAATAATCATTAATTCACCTCCTTTGTAATTATTTTCTTTTAAGTTTGAGTAACGTTAAGTTGGTTGAAGACATTATTATTTGAGTTTTATTTTAATCATCTTATGAATATAGCGTAGTTATTTTTTATGGTAAACACACGCGTATAAAATTGATAATTTATGTACACATACACATGTTTAACTAGCTTGCTTACCCGCTTTGCTTAGACTTAAGTTTTAAAATTTCTTTTAATTTTGCCGGTCCATACCGGTACGTACCGGTTTAGCGAAATTAAATAGAACCAGTACAGAACCTTCGGTACGTACCAGAACCGGAACCGGAACCGAAATTCGCTTCTGTTTGATTCCCTGTTTCGAAGCTTTGTGTACAGATCGAGAGCCAACAACAATGCTGGTTGAAAGCGACGGACCCACAAACCTGCTGTAAGGGGATGGGGGGAAAGGCCAAAACTCAGATAAACGATATTCAAACAAAAACAAATACACCGGGCAGATGCCGCGTTATTCAAATTTGTTAAGTTAATACGGTTTAAATGGTTTAAATTAAAACAGAGATTTAAGCCGAGTTTGCAAAAAAAAAATTGTGCTTTATTTTTGTTTTGTTTTTTTTTTTTTTTTTTTTGTAGGAGAAATTAAAACACCACAATAAGAAACAAGAAAGAGTTTTGTAGTTGAGTGCCCCGACTGAAAAATACCCTGTACCAAGTAGTGTGGTTCCTATGGCTTTGAATTTCTATGTTAATATTGAGTTGACTTCTTCGACTGAATATATTTTCGTGCGGCTTGACATGCTTCTCATAATTTTGAATTTACCTTTTTGATAGGCCTCACTTTTAATGAAAAATTAATTTGAATAAGTGCGAAGGCGAACGTGCATATATATACAGGGGTGCCACAGAATTCACTAGCGATTTGGCTTCTAGCGATTTGCCAAATCGCTGAAATATTTTCGCCATGCCACAGAACTTCGAGCGATTTCATTTTTTAAGCTAGTTCACAAACCCTTTCGAACTTGACTGCATAGGGTAGACACCCCAAAAGAGCAAATTAGTTTAAGACTTAAAATGCGGATTTTATTACTATTTTGAAATGTAAGCAATTTGGTTAGTCCTTTTTTTAACAAAACAAACTTAATTTTCTTTAACTGAGTTAAATATTTGTTATTCCCACACAAAAAATTCAAATTTTCCGCCCGCCAAAATAAAAATGATACCTTGCAACTCTAGCTGCTGTACGGATACGAGAGAACGGCGTACGAATATGAAGGCAAGAGTTTTGCTTTAATAAAATAAATGCCTCTCGCACGACAGATGGCAATCGACGATTAAGGGAAGAAGCAAATCCGTAAGAAGAGGCTAGGAGTGCACCCGTCTTTGATCCGCATCGGACCGTCTTTCTAAGTCAGACGATAGGGTAATGATGCTGTGCTCGAAAATAACATTGGGCCGGACACACATTATTCAATTCAAGCAATCGTAGGAAAAGATGGTCAGACTTAAAGTCAGTTCTTTCCAGGCTGCTGCCGCAACTTCCATGTCGCCCATTGTGACATTGGGGCCAGCTTTAATCTTTAACAAGAATTTCGCTGACTCTGTGCTTTCCCCTTTATAATTTATTTTATAACATTTCGAAAGAATAATAAAAGCCAAAGCGCCTGCCGGCGTGCCACTATATTCAACTCAGACTAACAGCAATCGACTTCAAATTGACAATATTGCAAAAGATCAACGGAAAAATTATTGCTAGTTAATCTAAGTTTTTTATCTTTGTTTTAACACGAAAATCGATATTGTATTAACTTTAAAACGAAGTTCGATTAATTTCGAAATTCAAATGTTAAAAGGTGGCAACACTGTAATTCTAGCGATTTGGTGAGTTGCAGTGAATGACCAATTTCACTAGCGAATTGACTAGCGATTTAGTAAAATGCTTATTTAATAAACTTAACATGTTAAATATTTAATTTTTTTGATGTATATTATTTACAAATTGAACACCCTTGAAGACTCAATAAGCCTTATTTTTATTAAAATGCATTTTATGGTCTTTTTTAAGCAAATCGCCGACTCAAGAGTGAGCGATTTGCAAATCACTCGAAAACATGCTCTGTGGCAGGGCGAAATCAAATTCGAGCGAATTTAGAGCGAAAGTGAATTCTGTGGCACCCCTGATATTCTGTGATTTTGGTCTGATCATATAACGATATACAGAATAGACGGACAGACGGAAACGGCTAAATCGACTAAATGCAAATATAATTCCGTCTCCCCATTACAAACATTTGCACAACCCATTTTCAATGGGTACAGGGTATAAAAAGACCCCTGACATATAGATGTTAGATGATTGGTGGCGAATGCGCTCAATGTCACATAAATAGCGGCGCAGGTGTAGGAGAACGTTTCTTAGTTTTTGGAATTCGCTTGTGTTAATATCGTTGTCGTGCTTAAAAAAAATTAGATCTATTTTCCATTTTCCGTTTTTGTTTAATTTGTGACATTATATTTTTTACAAAGGTATTGGATACTGAAATTTAAAAAAAAAAACTAATGCATATTTTATTTACAACAATTAACTAAAAAAAATGTATTAAAAATATTTTCATCGAAAATTGCTTTATGTGCAAAATTTAAAATGTGTGATATTTTTTGATTTTAAATTGAAACTAAACTCTCAATGAAGTGTGGTTATCACATTAATATGAAATTGGGTTGCCCTTTAACGTTTTCACCAACTGCAACTGCAGCACAATGGCCGGCTTGGCGTTGCCAAAATCTTAACTGGTGGTTGTCGATCTCGAGGTGGTCCATCTAGTTAAAAATTAAAATTAATTTCCAATTATAATTGGACTTCAAAAACGTCAAATGTCATTCGGAAAGCGACTAATATTTAGTAAAAACTTTGATATTTACAAAATGGGTCGCTATTCGCCTGAAGAAAGTTGGGAAATATTAAAAACATATTTCCAAAGTGTGAGTCCTCGACTCAAACTGTGCGAAATTTGGAAAAACATTTAACAAAAATAAAAACTCAATTTTTGGATAAATTCGTGAAGCGAGTTAGGCAAACTGAAATGTTGGTGGATAAACCAACCCGTGTACGTACTCGTCCTGTGCGCTCGACCGCACACATTGACATTGCCAAGTCAGCCGTGGTGGTCATTTGACCGAAATAGTTTTTCATAAATAAATGACATGAACCATCCTTTCCAATAAAAGTTCAACCTTTGAAAAATATCGAGCCGCACAACTGATCCTAAATTTTATTTAGATCCGGACTTAAGTCCGGCCACTGTAACAACGCAATTTTGTGGGAACTGAATTAAGCATTTATCCTTCACTTTGGTTCCGCTTGTAGCAGGTCTGTCGGGAATGAAACTTTGGAGTCCCGAAAAGAGATCACACTAGAAAACCAACCACATATAAATTGTATCATGGTCGAGTATCTCTCCACCATTTGTGATGTCTATCGGATGTAGACAGAATATATATATAATTATATTTAAAAAAAAATTCACAAATAAAACATAAAATCAAAAAATTTTGGAATTTGTATCGGATACTGGTGTAAAAGTAAGCTTTCAATAAAACATTAGAACTTAGAAAATATATATAACAAGTAAGAGTGTTGCGGTCGAGTGCCCCGACAGCAAAATACCCTGTTCCAAGTAATGGGGTTCCTATAGCTTTGAACTCCTTTTATTTTAAAATTTATTTGAATAAATGGGAAGGCTCACTTGCTTATCTTCGGTGTTTTTGCTCGGATCTTATAGTGGTATACAGAATAGACAGATATTGGGCCTTACTGAATATATATTAAGTCACTAGGTTCAAAACTCTTTTAAAAAGATACCTTGGATGACCCCCGGCAATTGTTTTGCTAAAAAATTTTCATAATTCGCGGTGCAGCGAAATAATTTATTTTTATAGTTTCTGGAGAGAAGACAGGAGTTCCAGACTTTTACCGATTACCTTAGATAAAATTTTAAAAATCCAAAAAAAAACTTTTCAAAATTTTGACTTCAACGGCCGAAACAGTAATCGTAACCCTGATTTATTTGTTAATCGTTTCGGTTTTAATATCTGGAATTTAGATCTTAAAATTTTGCTTATACGAAATCTAAATACAAAGGATGCTTTAGTTAATGGAACAACTATTGATTGTGAAGTTTTAGTGGGAGTTGCACTTGTTGGGCGCATTCTAATTCCACGCATCAATTTGATCTATTCTGGGACTATTTTACCATTTGAAATATATATTGAAATTTTTTGTAATCATGGGCAGTTTTTGGTGGCTGCAATTAGGGTTAGGTCTTTCGATCTTTTAAGGATTTACATTAAAGAATGCACTGAGCAAGGTCATTTAGATGGCGATGATAGAGTCCTTACCAAAAATATTGATTTCAATGAAGCGTTAAATGCACAAATTGTGCTGAAGGCATGGGTTCAATCCCGCTTGACAATATCTTTTACACATCCGGTCACCTTTACCAGCTATTGGCGCCAGCAGTGAAGTAACTAGCCTTGAAAAAGCTTCTCAATGTTAGCCGTTCGGATTCGGCCATAAGTTGTGCTTAAAATTATAAACACACACGCCGAGAGATTGAGAGAAGCTTGGCTTGGCACGTTGGGGGCTGTAAAGCCAATTTTACTTACTGTTACTGTTTACTGTATATATTTTAATTATTTATTTGCAGCAGTAACAGAAATGGGTCTACTGAGCGAGGGCAGTCCACTTTCCTGGGAGGAGACTAAAGCGCTGGCCGATCATGTTCGCGAACACGGCGTTAATCAGTTCATCAATCTCTATCACAGATTCAAGGATCGCCAGGGGGACATCTTGAAATGGGGCGATGAGGTGGAGTACATCATTGTCAAATTCAACGATGAGCAGCAGGTGGCACGTGTGGCCCTCAAGGCTCAGGATTTGCTGGAGCAGCTGAATGAAAAGGAGCTGGCCGATCCCAAGGGTGTCAAGTCGCTGTGGCGTCCCGAATATGGTGCCTACATGATTGAGAGTACTCCGGGCAAGCCATTTGGTGGCCTAATTGCCCACTTCAATCTGGTGGAGGCGAATATGCGTTATCGTCGCGAGGAGGTGACCGAGCTGCTGGCCAGCGATGAATGCGTCATGTCCATTACCAATTTTCCACGCCTAGGAGCACCGAATTTTACATACCCCTTAACCATGCCGCGCCCAGAGGATCAATTTAGCTCTGCAAGTTCGCTTTACTTTCCGGATGAGGCAATCTTTTCGGGTCATCCGCGCTTTAAGACGGTCACGCGCAACATAAGCAAGCGTCGCGGCGAAAAGCTGTCCATGAAACTGAAGGGTGAGTACCCAAAACCCATGGATAAAACTAAATAGAGTCAATAACTCGCTCCTTTTCAGTCTTTAAGGATGTCAAGACCAAGCTGCCGGTGGAGGGTGCTCCGCCGGGTGAGCCAGATGTGGTTCTGCTGGACGCCATGGGCCTTGGCATGGGCTGCTGTTGCCTACAGTTGACCTTCCAGGCCTGCAACATCACCGAAGCTCGCCACCTGTATGACCAGCTGGCCCCCCTCTGCCCCATCATGTTGGCCCTAACAGCCGCTACGCCCATCTATAGAGGCTACCTCACCGAGTCGGATTGTCGCTGGAACGTTCTTAGCTCCTCGGTGGATTGCCGCACAGAGGAGGAGCGTGGTCTGATCCCCTTGAATCAGCAAAAGTTTCGCATTGCCAAATCGCGCTATGATTCCATCGATTCGTATCTCTCACCAGAGGGGGCCAAATACAATGATGTCCCGCTGACCTACGATGAATCAATCTACCAGCGTCTGGTGGAGGGTGGCATCGATCATTTGCTGGCCCAGCATGTGGCTCACCTCTTCATTCGGGACACCGTCTTGCTGTTCAGCGAGAAGGTGCACCAAAATGACGAGGAGGATACCGATCACTTCGAGAACATTCAGTCCACCAATTGGCAAACGATGCGCTTCAAACCGCCACCGCCAAACAGCTCGATTGGATGGCGTGTGGAGTTCCGCCCGTGCGAGGCGCAGATTAGTGACTTCGAGAATGCGGCCATTGTATGCTTTGTGGTCCTGTTAACCCGTGTCATTCTCTCGTATCAGTTGAACTTCCTTACGCCCATCAGTAAGGTGGATGAGAATATGCAGACGGCCCAGAAGCGCGATGCTTGTCGCAAGGAGAAATTCTGGTTCCGCAAATCCTCAAAGACCGCCGAACAACGTGCGGCTCAGCCCAGCCAGACGAATGGTAAGGCCAATGGTAATGGCACCATAGAGAAGGAGGAGGATCGGGAGCCTAAGCTCACCAATGGCCGTTCCACCAAGCTAAATGGACATGGTGGTCTCAATGGTACAACCAATGGTACTAGCAGTTCCACCAATGGATTGGAAAGCGATCACACGGACACGGATGATGAGGAGAACGAATTGTTTCAACTGCTAACCATCAATGAGATTTTCAATGGCAAGGTAAGTGGGGGGGAAGTAGGATGAATAAAGTAAAGCAAAATAGAAAAAAGACGAAGGGTAAAATAGGAAAGGCGGATTATAAAAAGAAGAATGGAAAATAGAAATACAAAAAGGAAGAAGAATAAAAGGAGAAAAGTAAATATAAGAAAATAACGTAGAATGGAAAAATCTGAAAAGAGGAATACAAGTAAGCTGTACAAAATTTGAGTGAAATGAGAAATGAGAATACCAGATGAGAAGAATCGAGAACCAAAGAGTAAAACAATTGATATAAAACTAGAAAAAAAGGAAAACCATAAAAGAATGGAAAGCTGGAATTAATCCCGAAACAAATTTCGGTACGGAACAGAAATCGAAACTTTTCAGTTCTCATACAATTCCGAAAACTAGGTGAATTAATCTGCCCACCAGTTAAGAATGATTTTGTGTCTAAAAAACTAGATTTACGGCTTGAGTTTTTAGAAATTTCGCAAACTGTGGTAATCTTCCGACAGAAAATACAATATTGTAGACTCCCGTAGGAAATCAATAGGCGGTTTCTTAATTGCGCGTACTCGCAGGTCGGTAGGGTGCTTTGACTTTACGCCTACTAGGAAAACATACATGAAAATCTGGCAGGAAGCTTTAGTCCCACAATATGAAGAAGGAAGAAAATTATTTACATAAAGGAACATATAGGAAAGTAAAATAAAAAAGCAAGTACTAAGAATCGCAGAGAGAAATCGTAATCGTTACCGTTATCGAAGTCGACCCTTAAAATCCAGGCTTTCGTATTATTGGATAATTTAAGCATCTAAGGCAGGGGTGTCCATGCCCATTCCGCAAGCCGCGCATTTTTTTGTTTGACGCAAAGGAATAGCGGTCGTAATTCATATGCGTGCTCTCCTTTCTTTCTCTCCTAGCTAAAGCTTTGTTGTTGGCGAGTGCAGACCTGCAACAACAACATCATATATGTCTCTCTTCTCTCTCTCCGATGTCTCTCGCAAACTCGAGCGCAACAGCAAAGTTGCTTAGCGTAGTCGGCACTCGCCTCGCTCGCAGGGTCCCGTGCGCTTTTCGCTAGCCAGACAAAACAATTTCATATAAAAAAGTCACATTTTGGAAGCGTTCAAATATAAGAAAAACGCTTATAAAACGCATCAAAGTAAGCGTTTTATAATCGAAACGCACCCATCTTTATAAGCTTAAACAAGTGAGAAAGTCGGTCAAGCCCGACTATATTTATACTCTGTACCTAGAGTAAGAGATAAATGCAGAGCTGCTGCTGCGCTCATCTCTGAGTTTCTTTTCTCTCCCCCCCCCCCCCCCTCTATCTCTTTTCTCTCTCTCTCTCTCACTCTAAGATTGTGCGTTGGTTGTGAGTGGGTGGGAGGGGGTGGCGGGGGTAATTCACTTATTTGATCATAACTTGAGAACCGCTCATCCGATCTTTATCATTCCTTCGGCAAATAGATACATATTACTAATGACTAACTATCTCTAGAAGGTACAAATCATCTATCTACAAAACTGTGGGAGATATGACGTTTTTTCTAAATTGCGGGGGCGGGAGGGGGCGTGGCCAAAATTGAAAATAAACTTGATCTGCCTGCAAGTATAAGAAGCATTTGTCCCATACATGTCAAACCTCTATCTCTTACCATCTCTGAGATCTGTTTGTTCATACGGACGGACAGACGGACGGACAGACGGACATGGCTATATCGACTCGGCTGTTGATGCTGATCAAGAATATATATACTTTATAGGGTCGGAAATGATTCCTTCTCCCTGTTACATACTTTTGCACAAACTTAATATACTTTATGTACCTTCGGTACAGAGTATAAAAATTCGCTTGCAAAACATGTCTTATAATTCATTTTTATACGCTTTCCACAAGCTTTGTAAAACATTAGTAAATAAGAAAGGGTTTTAAACATTTTTTTGTGGTTGGTTGGTTATTTTTTTCTGTACCGAAGGTACAGTTATTAAGTTTGTGCAAAAGTATGTAACAGGGAGAAGGAATCATTTCCGACCCTATAAAGTATATATATTCTTGATCAGCATAAACAGCCGAGTCGATATAGCCATGTCCGTCTGTCCGTCCGTATGAACAAACAGATCTCAGAGATGGTAAGAGATAGAGGTTTGACATGTATGGGACAAATGCTTCTTATACTTGCAGGCAGATCAAGTTTATTTTCAATTTTTGCCACGCCCCCTCCCGCCCCCGCAATTTGGAAAAAACGTCATATCTCCCACAGTTTTGTAGATAGATGATTCGTACCTTCTAGAGATAGTTAGTCATTAGTAATATCTATTTATTTGCCGAAAAAATGATAAAGATCGGATGAGCGGTTCTCAAGTTATGAGAAAAAAAGTGTAATAAAGACGCCTCCCACGCACACGCAAACAACACCGCATTGCATGCATCAAAGAGAGAGAGAGAGAGAGACAGAAAAAAACTTAGAGATGAACACAGTGGCAGCGACGCATTCAGCATATACACCGCGTACAGAGTATGTTATAGTCGGGCTTGACCGACTTTCTCACTTGTTGCCTTTTTTAAACATTTTCAGTGAATTAAACTTGGCACTTTGTTGTCACCCTGTTGACCTACAATGATGATTATAAACTTGTTTAAAAGATCTCGAAATTCTCTATCACCTTCCCATTGGAATTTTTCAAATATCTCTTTCCGTTCAAAAGTTACGATTTTTGCAACGCTAAATCAGCGAAACCGGCCACTGTGCGGCGGCACACACACACAGAAATTTATTGTGCATTAGTATTTTATTCCACGCGGCCGTAAGCTAACTCTGGGCACCCCTGATCTAAGGCAAATTGCCTGAACAACATTTTCATTTAAAAATTGTTGGAAAGTGTCAGTTGAGCTCGTTGTGTTGGTGGGCCCAACAAAGCACAAAGCACACAACAACCACACCCACGCACCCTTCAAGTCAAAGTGGGCAAGGCCAATTCAGAAATCGCCAGCGATCTCCGTATCCACGGTGTCCCTCTTATGGAATATGAAAACCTTAAAAGCATTTTCAATACCCTATGCTTTTCACTCAGTACTTAAACTACGACCATCATCAATTGAGGTATATGTTTGTAAACTCCAATGTAGAAATTCAGAGGTGACCCAGAAATCTCTATAGAGATTTTCGTATAAACGATTTCAATTCGAACTAAACTTAGACTTCTTTGTTTGTGAAGTGACAAGAATAAGACCGGCTACTAGATCATATGGAAGGAAAACCGCACGCATTAAATCTACATGTCTTTGATCAGGCGGTTTTAAATCGTTAAACTTTCGTTCTAATATTTGTGCCCCTTCTAATAAAAGGTCAAACAATTTTAATTTAAAATGCTGACGCTTATACAAAAACTTCTAGAGAATTCTGGGACACTCCTGGTTGTGTGTCTCTGATATGACTGTTCCGTTCTATTTGTGAAAGTAGCACTAATCAGGGTTGGGTCCCAAAGCATTAGCATTATTTTTGAATTAGCATTAAATTTAAAATGATAATTCAAAAAAATTTTAATTGGCATTATAAATTTCAATTCCAATTCAAATATTTTAAATTGGCATTGAACTTAATTAAAATAACTTAATAAAATAATTTCAATTCAAAATTTTCAATTGGCATTTAAATTAAATAATTTTAATTCAAATTTTTCAATTGGCATTAAAATGAAATAATTTCAACCTCTCTTGGTATCAAATGGTTCGGAAAGGTTCTTTCCTATTTTGACGGAGCTTTGGGTACTTCTCAACGTCATCATGCAAAGACGAACGTACTTTGCTGGTATACCAAGGGTAGACAAGGCTTCAAAAAACCTTGACCTTATCGGCGTGTCGAAGGCTGATTTATAATCAACAAATAGATGGTGTGTGTTGATGCCTCTCTCATAGGTCTTCTCCAGGATTTGTCGTAATGTGAATATCTGGTCTGTGGTGGATTTACCAGGTCTAAAGTCACACTGATAATGTCCAATCAGTGTGTTAATAAGCGGCTTAAGACGTTCACAAATAATGCGCGACAGAACCTTATATGCAATGGGAAGGAGACTGATCCCGCGGTAGTTGGCGCAAACTGCAGGGTCTCCTTTTTTAAAGATTGGGCATAGAACACTTAAATTCCAATCGTCGGGCATGCTTTCGTCAACCCATATACGGCAAAGAAGTTGGTGCATGCACCTTACCAATTCTTCCCCTCCAGCCTTGAACAATTCAGCGGGCAGCTCATCCGCGCCTGGTGATTTATTGTTCTTTAGCCTTCGTATGGCTAAGCAGACTTCCTGTTGGGTCAGCGGGTCTATCTCTATGTTGTCGATTGGTGGCATCGCTACTTCTCTAGAGGCGGCATCATGTTCGTCATCGCCTCCCAGTAGGTTGGAGAAGTAGCTTCTCCATTTGTTAAGCGCCACTTGCGGATCGGTGACCAGATTCCCGTGTTCGTCTTTGCATTGTGCGACTCTGGGCTTAAAACCTTCTGTAAATTGCTTAATTTTTTGGTAAAATTTTCGAGTCTCACTCATGCCGAATAACATCTCGACTTCCTCGCGCATGCGCCTTTCCTGCTCGTTCTTTTTCCTTCTAAAGAGGCGCTTCTGCTCTTTCCTTTTCTTCCGGTATCGCTCCTTAACAGCCCGCGTTGCTCCCGACTGCAGAGTTCTCCTGTGGGCTGCGTTTTTCTCTGCAGTAGCAAGTCGGCAGTCCTCATCGTACCAAGTCCGACTTCGAGGGGACTCGGAGTACCCGAGTATCTCCTTGGCAGCCGTACTCATGGAGTGTGATATACGATTCCACTGTTCGCATATATCGGAAGAAGATGGGGAGGTTTCCCTGAGCAGTTGGGCGAGTTTGGCTTTTTAGGCTTCAGAGGTCCCTTGTGATTGCAGCTTCTCGACTTTTAGCTTTCGACTTGTGCCAGAGCGTGAGGCATGTGCCACACTGAGCCGCGTGCGTACCTTGGCTGCAACCAGGCAGTGATCCGAGTCTATGTTGGCTCCTCGAATCGCACGCACGTCTAGTACACTCGATGAGTGCCTTCCGTCGATCACAACGTGATCAATCTGATTTCGTGTTCGTTGATCAGGGGACTTCCAGGTCGCCTTATGAATGTCGAGGTGTTCAAATCTCGTACTACTTATGACCATGTTCCGGCCTGCAGCAAAGTCTATTAGCCTTTCTCCGTTACCGGAGGTTATTTCATGAAGGCTAAATCGTCCGACTGTCGAACCAAAGACTCCTTCTCTCCCGATTTTCGCGTTAAAATCGCCTAGCACAATCTTTATGTCGTGATCGGGGCAGCGCTCGTATAGTTGTTCCAGGCGCTCATAGAATTCGTCTTTTGTCGAGGTGTCCTTGTCTTCTGTTGGCGCGTGTGCACAGATAAGACTAATATTAAAATTATTAATGCTAATTGAGAAAAATAATGACAGCGGCACAACCCTGACACTAATGACCTGACTAAGACCCTTGTTGGCTGTTAATAAAGACCTCATTGTAGAATAGAGTAGTCACTTGATTGACTTAATATCTGAACGTTGCCTACAATATGTAATACATATTATGTATATATCGACTCATCTGAGTTTGTTAGCCAATTTAACCTCAATGTTCCTATTATACCGACTCGTATCCTCTGTGCTGATTACAGTAAACTGTACAGACTAATTAACTGGGAAGCTACTCTTTCTGCCTTAAAAACTATTGTAAATGTAAAATTAACTTTACAGTAGTGTTGTGAAAACATCGATATTCAGCACTATCGATAGTTTGAACATCGATAGTAGGCGCCATCGATAGTTTGAACATCGATAGTATTCCTCTACTATCGATAGTACTATCGAAAAAATATTTTTATTTCCATATCAAGGAATTCCAAGGAATTGCAAAGAAAGATATGAAATAATATTCTAGGTAATTCATGACAAATTAAGACATTTTTACTCTTACTTTGTTACAAAATTAAGTTTGCTCCGATAGATCGATAGCGGGTCACAACAATCGATGGATTGCCAATCGATGTTTTTACAACACTACTATACAGCCCCAAAGGGCCAAGCCAAACTTCTCTCAATCAGTTTAACGCCGAATCCAAACAGCAAAATAGTACTTCACAGCTGGCATCAATAGCTATTGAAGGTGACCGGATGTGTAAAAGCTATTTTCTCAAGAAAGAAAAAAAAACTTTTTTTGGATGGTCCACGCCTTCCGCACAGCAGGCCAGCACACTAACCGCTAGGCTACACCTGCCCACAAAACTATTATTATAACTTATTCAGCCCGTTGTTAACATAACTTATGTTTATGTTTTCACTTCGCGTTTTCGTGTCACACTGCGCCTCTCAGTCGATCGGGCGGGAGGCTATTTTCCCTGGGAATCGCGCGTACATATTATGGCTTTGCGAAAACTAACAATGAAAAATAGGTAGAAAAATCATAGTGAAAAAATGAGTAAAGAATACAAAGTAGCTATAATAGCGAAGGTCTTGCCTGGCCCGCAGGGGCCGAACACATTTGGCTATTCACACCTACACGAGCCGAACTCATGCCGAGACTCATACATCATACATTTTAGACAGAATTTTTGAGTATATTTAAATTAAACTAACAAAATCAAATGTAACTATTTTGTCTCTCCTCGCCCTATTTCTTCTAGGCGAATGTATTTCCTGGTCTGGTGCCCCTTATTCGTAGCTATCTTCAATCCATGGAGGTGGACATCGAAACACATTACACCATGGAGCGGTATCTGCAATTTATCCAAAAGCGTGCAGCTGGTGAATTGATAACCACAGCTACTTGGATGCGTGAACAGGTTCTAAGCCATGAAGACTACAAGTGAGTATAACCAAAAGGAGTTTCCTTTATAATAACTAACCTTTCCATCTCTCCATCTGTGTCTTCTGCAGGAAAGACTCGGTGGTGAGCGAGCGTATCAATTATGACATGCTCAAACGCATTCAACGCATTCAGGAGGGTAAACACATGGAACCGGCTTTGCTGGGCCAAGTCAATCATTCCTAGACCAAAACGAAAGAGTTCATTGCGCCCGCATTGCAAAAGCAGCTGGCCCAGAATGGCTGCTGCGCGGATAAATGATTGCGAACAAATAAATTATATATATTCTTGATCAGCATCAACAGCCGAGTCGATATAGCCTTGTCCGTCTCAGAAACTAGAAAAGCTAGAGCAACCAAATTTAAAATGTAGACATGTCAAAAATCATCTCGGAGATCTGTTTGTTCATACGGACAGACGAACAGAAGGACAGACAGACAGACGGACGGACGCGCATGGCTATATCGAATCGGCTGTTCATGCTGTTCAAGAATATATATACTTTTTAAGTTTCTTTAAGAAATAGTTGTTGGCAGGCTCAAGGTCGTGTATATTTCATGTGCTTTATTTTTAAATTAAACACAGTTTATTTATATCTCCAATATATTTCGATTTGCCGTCGGCAATCGCCATCAGGGTTGCATAATAATAATAAAAGAAAACCTAAACACAAAATTGTCATACCTAATACAAAACATAAAGTTTACAACATGATTACATACAAAAGGGCAACGCATCCAATCAGTCAGCTGCAGAGTTTGAAACTAAGTGAGTTTTCTTATTGCTATGGTCAAGTAAGTGTCTGTATATGTGAGCGCAATTTTCGGTGTCCGTTTTGAAGTTTAGTCTTACACGGTTTGTCCGAAAAGTAATAGGACTGAGTCGATTTTTAAAAAATTTATTGAGCCAATCGTTGCAATTCTTTAAAAACTTTCAAAATAGGCTCCTTCAGCGCTGCCAGCTCGATTTCCAAGCATTGAAGGCGTCACGGAAGGCATTCTCCGGAATAGCCTTGAGAGCCGAGGTACATGCTGCTTGGATCCCCTCTGTCGTCTTGAAATGCTTGCCTTTCATCGGCTTTTCCAGGCAAGGAACCAAAAAAAAAGATCGGCCACATCTAGGCTGTAGGACGGCTGCAGAAGCGTTGGGATGCCGGCCTTGGTCAGGTAGAAGTCCCTTTTCAAGTTCACTTTTGGTACCATCTTCGCGCACACCTTGCGCATGTTCAAATGCTCTGTCACAATGTGATGATCCACAGAATTTGGTAAATTTATCATCTAGGCAATTATATGAATACTTGGTCGACGGTCTGAGTTCAAAACTTTGCGCACACGAGCCGCATTGTCGGTGTTTTCCAGCAAGGTCTTCATCGGCGACCTCTGCCCGGCCCTTCAAAAAGGCCTGGTGCCACCGAAACACACCACTTCTTGCTAAAGCAACATCTGATATCAGATTTACCGTGTTTCACACAGAATATAATCGCGTACCTCTTGCCGGCTTGCACCACTCACAAAAACACGTCGCGCGAAAATGCCTGTCCTGACTCTCCAAGTGCTCGGAGACAACTGACCAGCCGCTCGTTCGTTAGCTAGGAACGCTCCGTAGTACAGTCGCGGCGGAAGAAAATCAGTCCTATTACTTTCCGGACAAACCCTGTATATATGGTTATCAAAAAGGTCTTGCGGTATTTCCGCGAGCTTGTCTTTGCAAGCGCGTAGTTCTAGTTGTATTCGTCGCATCGGTTCACGCTAGAGCTTTTTGGAAAGCTCTTTTCACGCGCTAACACGTGTTTGATTTATTGTTGTTTGTTTTTAGTTGTTCATGAGTTATAGCGTCGCGAACATGGAGCAAAATAAAGAGAAATTACGGCATATTTTACAGTACTACTTCGATAAAGGCAAAAATGCATCTCATGCTGCCAAAAAATTTGTGCAGTTTATGGACCCGATACAGTTTCCATTTCCACCGCACAACGATGGTTTCAACGTTTTCGTTCTGGTGCAGAGGTGATCGAAGATGCGCCACGGTCCGGAAGGCCTGTCGTCGAAAATTGCGATAAAATCGCCGAATTGATCGAAAGAGACCGGCATAGTAGCAGCCGTAGCATCGGCCAAGAGCTGGGCATGAGTCATCAAACCGTTATAAACCATTTGAAGAAGCTTGGATTCAAAAAGAAGCTCGATGTATGGGTGCCACACGACTTGACGCAAAAAAACATTTTTGCCCGTATGGATGCATGCGAATCGCTTCTGAATCGCAACAAAATCGACCCGTTTTTGAAGCGGATGGTGACTGGCGATGAAAAGTGGGTCACTTACGACAACGTGAAGCGCAAACGGTCGTGGTCGAAAGGCGGTGAAGCTGCACAGACGGTGGCAAAGCCTGGATTGACGGCCAGGAAGGTTCTTCTGTGTGTTTGGTGGGATTGGCAGGGAATCATCCACTATGAGCTGCTCCCCTATGGCCAAACGCTCAATTCGGACCTGTACTGCCAACAACTGGACCGCTTGAATGCAGCACTCATGCAGAAGAGGCCATCTTTGATCAACAAAGGCCGAATTGTCTTCCATCAGGACAACGCCAGGCCACACACATCTTTGGTGACGCGCCAGAAGCTCCGGGAGCTCGGATGGGAGGTTCTTTTGCATCCACCGTATAGTCCGGATCTTGCACCAAGTGATTACCACCTATTTCTGTCCATGGCGAACGAGCTTGGTAGTCGGAAGTTGGCCACAAGAGAGTCCTGTGAAAATTGGCTCTCCGAGTTTTTTGCCAATAGGGAAGCGAGCTTCTATAAGAGGGGCATTATGAAGTTGGCATCTCTTTGGGAACTCGTCATCGAACAAAACGGCGCATATTTTACTTAAATCGCATTATTATAACCAATTTTATGAACAATTGAAAATTCAATAAAAATACCGCAAGACTTTTTTGACAACCTTATATAACAAGTGTAAAAATAGCAGGGATGCAAACCGCTCGGAAATAAGGACTGGTTCGGTTCAGTGGTTCACACAGTTTTTGAACCGCCGGTTCGGTTCATTACATGGTTTTTGGGGCTTGCTGAACCGCGGTTTCGGTTCGGTTCGGTTCGGTTTGCGATGTATTCATTTAAAAAACTAAATGAATGTATTTATTAGTCAGATTTTTTTAGGTTAGGTTTAGGTTGTTTAGTCAGATGTTTAGTTATTATATAATAAACATTTCATTTTTATTAAACTCAAAATCTGCTTTAAATGAAGATATTTCCCTTCGACTGATTGCATTTCAAAACAAAAGCAGATATATAGAGTTTAAAGAACTAAAATTAAGTTCAATATGATAAAGTATTAGGTTAAATTTAGTAATAATATTTCTTATAGTAAAGTTTCATCGATATTGACTCTTAAGTATGATAAATCAAGTTTCAGTGTGGAAAATGCTCGTTCTACTGACACTTGTGTGGATGGAAATGCTTAAGTTGATTTTCCTGATAAATATTCCAATATTTATCTTTAGGTAAACGCTTTTCGCCATCAAACGCTTCAACGCAGTTAAAAAACGATATTTTACTTTATGATGGAAATTATTCCTTATATTTAAAACTCGTCCTTACTTATCGGGTTCGAAGAATTATCCGTTATGTTTTCATTAACGATATAGACATTCTTGTATATTAACATTAAATGAGATTTAGATAGCTTTTTTCCTTCTTCTTATAGCAGGTTTGATTCCTGGTAGAGGTAACAAAATCTAGACTTGGCCTGCTCCAATTTTGGGTCCTATGAAATTTGGTGTTCTACAACTCTTGCTTTTCCACGTATTTATCCTCTTTATATTCTGTAATTTTGTGCAAAAGTATGTATCGGAGAAGGAATTTCCGACCCTTTAAATTGTATATATTCTTGATCAGCGTCGACAGCCGAGTCTGTATAGCCATGTCCGTCAGTCTGTCCAAATGAACGAAGATATCTCAGAGAAGCTAAGAGATAGAGGTTTGACTCGTATGGGGCATATATGTATTTCTAATACTTGCTGACAGATTAAGTTTATTCTAAATTTTTGTCACGCCCCCTCTCTCCCTTTTTTAGAAAAAACGTCATATCTTCCACAGTTACCTTCTAAAGATATGTAGTAATTAAGATTATTTATCCATTTGACAAAGAAGTGGTTAAGATTGGATGATATGGATCGATCGGACGATTTATAAAGAAAACAAACAATTATGATATGATATTTACATACTTTGGGGGTAGTGAGTATGTTATAGTTTGATTTTACAGAGTTTGATTGGTCCGAAATATATCTTTACCATATTTTTCGTGATCAGTTGGGCACGCACTTGCTTTCTACCAAATAATGCGCTGCGATTTGGCTCAGTATGGTTAATCAATTGGTAACTCAATATCTAGTTGAAATGAACCGAACCGAACCATTCTATTTTTCGGTTTTTGGTTCGGTTCAGCATTTTTATTAACACACCGGTTCGGTTTACGGTTCGGTTCATAAGCGCAAAAAGCGGTTCGGTTCGGTTCAAAACCGGTTTGGTTCAGAACCGGTTTGCATCCCTGAAAAATAGAGGGAAGCTAACTTCGACTGTACCGAAGTTTATATACCCTTGGAGCATGATATATGCTGCCAGTTTGATATGCTGATATAGTCATCCGGTTTAAATCAAACTTGACAAAATTGTGTGGTAGTATATAATATAGATCTGTACAAAGTGGGAGCGATAGCATTGAAAACAAAAAGATTTTCTTACTAAGACTTTTTTTCAGACCTATCTTTTGTATGGCAGCTATACTATATAGTTGTCCGATTTTGATAAATCTCGGTGAAATTATGTGAAATCATAGAAAACTTATAAATACGAGGGTTGGGAGCGATAGCATTGAAAACACTAAAACTACTTTTTCAACCGATCGTTCCTATGACAGCTATATGCTATAGTCATCCGATCCGGCCGGTTCCGACAAATGTGCAGCGTATTTGTACCAAAAGACTTCGTGCAAAGTTTGGTTGAGATAGCTTTAAAACTGACGGAGGAGATAGCATAGAAACAGACGGACAGACGGACGGACAGACGGACATGGCTATATCAACTCAGCTAGTCATGCTGATCAAGAATATATATACTTTATGTGGTCGGAGATGTTTCCTTCTGTGCGTTACAAACATCCGGACAATTTTAATATACCCTCTTCAAGGGTATAAAAAGCAGGTTGATTAATAGAAAATGGCATCGATCTTTATCAATTTTCTTGAGCTTAAATCGGCTTATATTCTTAAAGTCATATTCTTTCCTCTTTACAATTTTCCTTACTCACACAAAAGAAATCACAAGTTTTTCCATATAACGTTTTGTGCTATTTTTAATATGCAAATAATTTGCTGGCCAAATGGCAAGCCAACTGTGACCCAGGCCAAATGACACAGCCAACGCCCTCTGCATGCAAAAAAACAAAAAAAGAACCAAGATAAGAAAAAGGAATCTGAATCACAGAAATCTATTCAAAAGTCAAGTTGACAACAATACGGACTAGGCCTACTTGCACTTGGCGGAGGAAATGGTCACATTTGAATATGACACACAGATGACAGCTGTGCTCTGGGTTACAGGATACGGGGGTGACTTCGTCTCCGCTCTCTGATGATGCGTGCCCATTGTGCCCATTTGACGTTTTGGTTTATTAATCAGTTTGGCCTGCGGCCAAGGACCCAGAACCGCAGTCTCAAATTGTCCACAAATGAATAATTTTGGGGGAACGAAAATAAAAATACAACAAAAAAAAAGGCAACCCACAAAGGACCTCGCATTTTAATTTCTGCACACAACGAGAAAAAAGTCAAACAAATGTCAGTCGCGTGTTAATCAAGTGTAAATAAATGGCGCAAAGATTAGAGAGTACAAAAAGTTGTGAAAAACCCAGGAAAATAAATAAAAAAAAACCTGCACATTTGGGGTGTGATGGCTAAAAAAAGGCAAATATTTAATGGTTTTTTAAATGTTTTTTAAATGTGCGTGAAGAATCTGTCAGAAGTTTGCTTTAAAGTTTACTGTCATTTCCGTGCGATGCAAATTAGCCGAAGCCCCACAAAAATGCAAATCCCGAAGCCATTGGGCCACACCCAAACAACGCCTTAGACCTGGTCCTTTTCCTTGGGGTGTTGATGATGATGTTGATACTATTATCTTAAATCGCGACCCAGGACCAAGCAGGACCAAAAGCTGTCAGCGGACGGCTACCACTTCAAATTGTCCTTTTCTAAGCACAATTTTACAAATTCATGGATAGAAAAAAATCGTTTTATTGGCTTTGAGGGCCTTTTCTGTCGCCTCCACCAACCTCAACGACAACAACAACAACAACATGAATAAAAGGCACAGGGACATAAACCGCAAATAAGTTTAACATTTTGTACAACATTTACCGGGGTCCAAGAATCGGATTCAGTTTTCAAAGAGACAGATTCCACCGCCCGAGGGTTCCTTTTGTTATTGTATTTGCTGTGATTTGTGTGGCTTTGCGGTTGGGCAAGCGTTGGCGGATTTTACAATTTTTCGATTGCTCTGAGCACAGTGGGATAGAAGCGGGGAGAAAATAATTTTACTTGGCAATATTGGGATGTTTTTTGTTTTACAATGTCCTGACGCACTTCAACCAAATTTCTCAGAAATCACTTAACAGATTTTAATTATTTTTAAAACGCATCTAATCCATGTTTAAAATATATTTAAAATAATTTTCATTTTATCGACAACAGTTGTCGAGACTTAAACGCCACCATTTCAACTAACCACTTTTTCGGTTTTTAAAATGATTTAAATACGAGAATTTAACAAAATAATTTTCGTCTTTGGAACTCAAAATTTTTATACCCATAGCGAAAAATGTTTAAATGATATAACGGAGAGCTTAGAAAGCGCCAATCAATTAAAAAACAAACAAGTCTTCATGTCTAAATGAAACACCCATACAGTGGAATTTTATTTAAGCAAATTAATTAAGTTCCTGAACTATAATGTAATGCATCGGTACAAACATTTATCACAATGACAATCTCTGTTGAACATCAAAACCTCGATTCAGTTTTACTTTTAGATAATCTAATGAATGTCTCTCGTTCTGGGCACTAACATTTTTGAGGATTTGCACCAACGGTAGGCAAAATCTCTAGAGATTTCTGTGACACCCCACAAGACTTTCTGAAATTTTGACTATATAATTCAGCAATTACATCAGCTCTTAACAAAACCCCGTATTCAGTTTTACTTTCAGATAATCCGTTCTCAAAGAATTATGCCAATGTTGTAAATTTTTGTAAACCCTTCAAAAATGACACCTGAAGGTATATAGTAGAGACCTGCACGAGTGATTATACGATGCCCGAATCATGAGTATAAATACTCAATTTTTGTTGTAATAGGTAATCATTTTCATGATTACGAGTAGTAATCGGCATAGTAGCATTGTACGATTATAATCGTGGCATCGTGGGAGAGCCTGTTTTGATTAACGAATGCAATGTTCCAGTGGGGTATCTACCCCTTCTTCAGATCTAAATTAACCAAAATGGTCAACGATGAAATTCATGATCCTAACTAAACAAGTAAAAGCGTTGCAGTCGAGTGGCCCGACTCCTAAATAGCCTGTACAATTGAAACACACATACAAACACATACATAACGCACTCTGACTCTGACACACGCGCACACTGACTCTAAAATAAGCACAGCGCTCCCCCTCCTTTTCAAAGGCAAAATTGTTTCGTTTATAAGATTATATATAATAACGATAAATATAATAGAAACGAGGTTGTAACTTTAAAACTGTGGCTCTGGCAGTTTTCTGCGGTTTAAGGGGGGAGAGGGGAAAAATTTGCATATCTGATGATACACCTGTGTACTTGCAAAAATTAGTGTCTCTATCTCTTATAGCCTCTGAGACCGACGCGTTCATACAAATAGACGGACAGATGGACATGGCTAAATCAACTCTGCTGTTGATGCTGATCAAAAAATATGTATACTTTACTAGCTGAACCCGCCACGACTTTGTCCGCGTCCAAGATTTTAAGAAAATGTGTTGTTTCCCGTCCATCAGAGGACCCAACGAAATTTTCTAGGCGCTCGAAAAATCCGGAATTATATGTTAGTCCCTGCCAGTCAAGTAGAAGGTGAAAACATACCTATTCCGCTCGTCAATTTCAAGTCTAGCGATATTATATGAAGAATGTGAATTTCAGAGCAGCATCAGCACTCTTCAATTATAATTCAATTCAAATTGGCTTTACCGGCTTACCTGTTTTTTCCCCACCCCCTCTTCACCCGCTCACCACTCTTTTCCCACCCTCCTTTCCATCTTCCACCGCTCTTCGCTCTTTCCCCTCCCCCTCATTCTAACACATGTAGCAGCTGTCATCTGTCTCAGAGAGCCATGGCATATTTGTAATACACACAATAATTTGTGTGAGTGTGATCCCTCTCATGCTCACTCTCTCTTACGCGCTCTAAGCAAAACAGCTTAGCATGTCATGTGCTCCATACAAACTTTTCTTTGGCGATTTTACCCACTTCGCGGTGAAATTTTCCAAATTTTCTTTCTTAGTGCGCGCCTGCATAGCTAAACGAAGGTCAATACCAAATCTTAGAACTGTAGGATAAGCAGTTTTGGCTGTGTGTTGATAATATGTAAGTCAGTCAGTCTGACAGTCAGTCGGGCGTGCTTTTTGGTGCCTTTTCACATATAAATGCGAGCAGTTTTAATATAAAATACGAACGTTTATACGAAAATCGCTAGTGATTTCTGTGGCACCCCCGATAGGGTCGGAAATGTTTCCGTTTGCATGTTACATACATTTGCACAACTTCATGATCCCCTAGTATAAATAGAACAAAAATATTTTGGAATATTCTTTCTTTTGAGTGCTGTGAATATGTGACAGATAGGTAATCGTACTCGTTTGTAATCATACGCGACGAGTATTACTCGCTCTGTATTTTACTTACTCGTGCAGGTCTCTAGTATACGGTACCCTTAAAATCACATACGAATGTATCCCAGAAATTTCTAGAGGTATTTGTATTATAGTTAGCATTGTGAATTAAAGCTGTTTGGCTTTATATGTAAAGAGCAACAATTATGCCCAATTACTAGATTACGAAAATTGAGCGTTTTAAAGACGACTGGTCAACTTCCATCCAAATGATCTACAAGTAGTAGAAGGTTTGTTCGAAATACAATCGTTTATACGAAAATCTCTGGAGACTTTCTGGACAACCCTGATAAAGAGAATTTAAAACAAATAATACATGAGTGTATCGAATATTCAATTAACTAATTACACTCTATACACACGCGGTTTTCTATTTACATTATCCATACGAATTTGTTCTGTCCATTATATACAGCGTCTATCTTCGCTCGTTTCTCTGTCTCGTGTCCTACTGCGTTATACTCTCGGTCGCATCATCCATTCTGTTTAACAGTGTGACCATCGTCACTGTCTTAAAATACGTTAACGCTAAAATAATTATCGATATAAATATATAAGTAAATTTATCAAAATTAAAAAAATGAATAATTCCAAAAATAAAATGGTTCAAACGTGTCTAAATTGCAATTCGCTTAAAAGTTAATTAATTCGGTTTTAGTCATTTCTGGTATTTTCTGGTGCTTTTGAGAAAAATTCGGAATTTAAGAATTATTGGAATTTTTAAAGTGGGAATATTTGGCTTAGTTTTGTCAATAACAACAACAAAAAATTGTCCCCATTTTGTATCCTTCACCCACTGTGCCAGTTGTCTCTACTTGCACAGAAAAGGGGTGCAAATGGTGCAATTTGTTACATTACTTGTTGTTTCTTTTTTTAACCCAACCTCCCCACTGGCAGCAATTCACAGTTGCTTCCAAGACACAATGCTATCTTATCTTATTAGGTATTATTTTTGCATTAAACTTGCATTTCAGCACTTTCTGCCATTGTCACTGGCCTCCCCCCAAACCAAACACTATGAAACACAACAAATTGTCTTCAACAAGACGAGGCTTTAAAGCTTCCCTTTCTTCTTAAGAAATTTTAATGATATTTACAGGAAGTGGCAGAAACGCATCAATCATTTGTCAGCCATAAAAATTCGTCACACACGAGTATTAAATTATAAAAAAAAATCCGGCAAATTCTTAATGGTTCTGGGCAATGAAATGACCTTGTAAGTTATGAGAGCACCATACGCAGTCCATAGTCAGGCGCCCTTTTTGAGCAAGGTTCAACAATGGTCACTTCAGTGGATTGGCCTGGGATCGAACATACTCCGGCTCCTGCTGCTCCGTGTGTGTGGGTGCGTGTGTGTGTTTGCATCAGAGCTGCGCCCCGTGCTCGCTCATATGTGAACGTTTATTGGAAAACATTATTATTTATGACTTTTTCAATGACATCGCTTGAACCTTTCCAGCCGTAAAGTCAAGCCACAATAGCATTTCATTCTACCGGAAATTCTAGCGAATAATTTTACAGAAAAAAAAAATAAAAGAAATTATATAAAATTCTAGAGGGAATTATTAAGTTTTTGATTTATGAACATTTTCTTTGGTTTTAGCTGGGCAAAGAGCGGATCACAAATAGTTCAAAATTATATTTTGATAAATTGTGAATAATGCATAAAGCGCACAAAATTAAACTTTAAACAAGAAAGACCGTTGCAGTCGAGTAGCCCGACTTCAATATACCCTGTACAATTGACAACGAGAGCGTAAGTTAAAGTCGGCTCTAACCGACTTCGATAAACCCGTTAGTCATGAAAAAACATGTTTAATAGTGCTCCTGCGTTCCTTAGGGTGACCATCCGAAAAGTATGCAACATTTTTTAGGGTGGGTGGGGTGGTGGCGGGGGCTTGGTTCGCTTTTTTGCTCATAACTTGAGAACCGTTTATCTGATCTTTATCATTTCTTCGGCAAATCGATTTATTTTGCTAATTACTAACTATCTCTAAAGAGTACAAATCGTCTATCTTCAAAACTGTGGGAGATATAAGGTTTTTCCAAATTGCGGGGGCGGGAGGGGGCGTGGGCAAAATTTGAAACAAACTTGATCTGCGTACAGATAAAAGAAGCATTTGTCCCATACATGTCAAACCTCTATCTTTTACCACCACGATCAAATATACTTTAAGAATGATCTCTGCAGTTATCATTTGCACGACTAGTTCATACAGACAGACGGAGAGACTAGTTTGGACGAGACGGACAGACAGACGGATTGACAAAGCTAAATCGACTCGGCTGTTGTCGCTTGATCAGGAATATATTTAGTTTATAGGGTCGAAAATTAATATTTCTATGCGTTGCAAGCTTCTGGGCAAAATTATAATACCCTTTGCAAGGGTATAAAAAGCGCAGAACCGAAACTGTACCGATACAACGTTCAGGTTCTTTTCGGAGTTTTCGGTTCTAATACCGGTAATTAAAAAATTTTAATATCGGTTCCAGTTCCGAGTATAAATCGGATCCTTTTCGGTATACGATTCCGGTTTCATCACGAAGGGCCTCAAGTGCTAAGATTCAAGCACGAAAATTAGTTTTACTCTTTTCTGACTGTCATTTCCAGCACGGAAACAATTGTTGCCTTCACGAAAATCTTAAAGAATATAATGCTAGGCTACTTTTCCTATGGAGTTAGGAAAATCGAAAGTTTTACCAAAAACAGCGATTCAATCTGTTGTGCCCATTTACCGAGACAAGCTACACGTCCGAATTCCGAATTTTAAACAAAAATTAATTGACAAATCAAGAAAGTCTTAAACTAGTCTTGCTTCTTATTCTTGATGGCTAAAATCTTAGAAATTTAAAAATGGCCATTTCACCCCTGCATTTTGGTCTTTGAAGAAGGCACGGACCAACGGACTAGCCTTATAGCTCAGCTAGCTCAACTGTACCTGCTTATTGAAAGTAACCTTGAGGAAGTAGTCCCAACACTGTACACTCAGCCTTTAACCATAAAATATTATTCACTGCTGATTCCAAAACAATTAGGCATTAACGAAAAAGTAATAACTAGTAAGGTGTCTCTCAGTTCCAAGTCGGCACGTGTGCAGGCTAATGTAGAAACATCAGATACAGAACAAGCATGATGGCCACGATCGACAAGCGCTGGAACACCTGATGATCCACGAAGTAACGAATGGGTCTAGCTTGCGGAGCTTCGAACAACTGCGGCGGCAAGGGCTGGATGCGTGGAAACGGCTCTGGGACTATCCGGACGACACCTTTGATGAACATGCTGGCCCGGGGCACGGCGGCCAATTTCAATTTAAACCTTTCGTGTTGTTCGGCCAGCGACATGCAGGGGGGATGCACTGCGCCTCCATCGTACACGACTGGTATCAAAGTGTTTACCCCAATGCAAGAATTGCAGAGGGGACATTTGGGGTTTCTTCCCTGATGGCGAATCCAAGCGTTTATGCATGGAATGCAAAACAGATGTCCGCAAAAGCTCACACAAGGATCACGTGCAGTGCGCTGGCATATGGCACACATATATGGTGAATCTCCCCCCACGTCAGACTCACTCCCCTCATCACCGCCTCCTGAGGGGTCTTCTTCGGGCAGATCAACCACGTTCTCCATTATGTTAATTCGCTGCTGGGTGGCAATATAGAATAAGTGTGTTAAATTTCAGAGTCCAACCAATTAACTTTCCGTTCAGATTTTAGACACAGTCGAAACGTTGTTCGTGTTTAGTTTGAACAATACTGTCCGAAGGGGGTTTGAAGTGAGTGTGTCCTTAGTTTCACAGCCTGCTTGAGTTTGAATTTAATTTTCAGACTGTTAACTGTTTCGAAAGTTGTTGTTCGTACTTTTAAAAGTGCACAAAGCCTTATTTATGTTCTTGAAATCATTTTCTTCAATCGGTTTCAAAACTACTTTTTCCGAACGTTACTTTTCTCTTATGGAAAGCACACCCCACCAATCGAGACAACAACAACAATCGAAGATCACACTGGCTCGCAGCGATGAAGAAAGGGCAAATGTATTTGCAACACATCTTAAAGCCGTTTTCCATTCAAACCCAGCTACAAATCATTTCGCTCTCCCACCGATCTCAGACCCACCTTCATAAAATCCGCTAACGTTTCGAGTGCGAGATATATCCAAGATCATAAAGGAGCAACTGAATTCCAAGAAATCTGCGGGCCACGACCTAATCACTCCAAAAATGATCATTCAACTTCCAAATTGTGCATTACACTTCATATGCAAAATTTTTAATGCCATAGCATCATGCGGCCACTTACCCCAAAGGATGGAAGAAGCCTGTCATCATAATGATTCGAAAACCAGGAAAAGACAAAACCCCGGTATCGTCATATAGACCAATTCCCTCCCATTAATTTGGTTTAAGAGCAAAAAATAGTACAGAATAGCCGCAGAAACTCGATCCGCCTTTGTATGCATACAAAAATCTTGTCAAAAACCCATTTTGGTTCTAAATTATACCCTGAGAATACCATAGCTAACTATTTTAGGACTTTACAGGGTAGGGGAGAGTCTCTGGTTGTGGACAACTTTTTCCAAGTCAACCTTATGCGGTGATATAAACATCATTGTAAAGCTAGAGACTCTAGCTAACTTTTCTCTGAAGTAACCTATTGCTCTAGACAATTGAAAAAAAATTTGCAGCCATGTACAGGGTTGCCCATATTCGACGGACCCATGTTTTTTTTTTAAAAATCAAAGAAAAAAATAAAAATTTGGCGGTTGGCAATCTTAATCATTTAATTTATTCCAAGTAGATTTGTTTACATCAATTTTTGAATATGATATCTCTCAAATGGCCGCCTCTGGCGTTGATGGCGTATTGTGCCCTTTTTGCAGCATTTTCCATCGATTTCGCCAACATTTCGGCCGGAATAGCGGCTATTTCTTCACGAATGTTGTCCTTGAGCTCTTCTACGGTCCTTGGCTTGTTAACGTAAACCTTTGACTTCAAATATCCCCACAAGAAGAAGTCAGGCGGCCAGTCCAAATCACCACTTTTCGACATCAAACGGCCCGGAAACAATTTCTTCAGAAAATCGATTGTTATGCGACTTGTGTGCGGTGGAGCGCCGTCTTGTTGAAACCAGAACTGCCTCATACGCTTTCGACGAATAATTGGCATCACAAAATTGGTCATCATGTCGCGATAACGCTCCTGGTTGATGGTAACAGCATGGCCATTTTCATTTTGGAAGAAAAACGGCCCAATGACCGTTTTCGCACTAACGCCGCACCAAACTGTGACTTTTCGTCATGAAGAGGCACTTCTTGAATCTCCTGAGGATTTTCAGTGGCGTAAATACGGCAATTTTGCTTATTTAGGGTCCCATTCAATGTGAAATGTGAAAATGTGAAATTTTTTAAAAGCACGTTGAGTTTTCACAATTGACTTGTTCTGTTGAATGTAAATTTCAACTATTTCCATGGTAAAATCGCTTTATTAGACATCTCAGGGTAGGGGATGGCACCCTGTATTTGGTGAACATTTGTTTGTACGTGTGGACCCTAGAAATGGAAAAATATGAACTAAAATGGCCATGAGTTTATGAAAAAAGAACCTTTTTTTATTTAAGAAGCCTTCAGTGGCAAAAAGAACAAAAACAAACAACTCTGCCTAACAAATCAACGCCAATATTACAAGGAATTAGAAATCGCTATCTTTATAAATACGAGAACGCCAAGCAAACTTCGTCTTTGCCGAAGTTTTTATACACTTTATACCCTTGCAAATGTTTAAATACATCAGAGTTTAAGAACGCCAGCATTAAAACAAACAATTTTTCTAAATAAAACCCACTTTTCGACCGATAGATTCTATGGCAGCTAAGATATAGTCATCCGATCCGGTCGGTACCGACATATTAGCAGTGTGCAGTAAAAAGAAGACTCCGTGCAAAGTTTCAGCTCGATAGCTTTAAAACTGAGAGACTAGTTGGCGTAGAAATGGACAGACGGACAGACAGACGGACGGACACACAAAGCTCAATCGACTCAGCTCGTCACCCTGATCAAGAATATATAGAGTTTATAGGGTCGGAAATGAATATTTCTATGCGTTGCAAACTTCTGGGCAAAATTAAAATACCCTTGCAACCGAAGAAAAGTGAAGCGATTGACCGAAAATCCTCAAAATGGAGAGGCAGTAAAATAAAATAATCAGTATTTCCATAAATAAGAATTGTCTGTAGAAATAATTTCCCGATACATTTGAAGAAAACAAATTGCAGATTCAATGTTTATTTTTTCAAGCCACAAAAAACCAAATATCGAAATCTAAAATGAAAATCTTTAACACTTTATCCCAGCAATCAATGTCCTTAGTAGTAAGTCAACACTTAAGGGGTTCATCGCCTCACCCTACCCAAGTCACACACACACACAATCAGTTTGGGCATGATGTGAAGGATGTGAAGGATGCTCAAAGATTTTATCAAATTACCATAAGAAAAAGGATTATTTTAAGTAATTGCTGGAGCAGTATTAGAATAGAGGATAAATGTTTGGATTTTAAAGTGAAATATTTGTGTTTATTTACTTAAACGATGACCATGCATACATATCGCACATACATGGAGCGTATTTACTGCCCCCCTTTATGTATATATATTTACATGAGGTTTATATATATAAGTTAGATACACGCTTCAGGCGCATGACCCATTCCTGCCCTAGCAGTCGAAGGATACACGAACTCTCGCACCGACTAAACTACATAATGCCATCCTTGTCATCCGCTCGGCCTCTGTGTGTGTGTAGGGTGCAGGAGAGTCAAAGTGTAGATAGCAAAGCTGCCATAGGACGACGACAACGACGATGTTGAATACATATAAAAAGTCTAAGGTGGAGCAGAAGCCATGACTGCGGCCATGACAGCGATAATGTATACCAAAGATGGTTGGGGTGCAGCGGGTGTGGAGCCAAGTGGTAGGGTTGCCACCAAGAAAGCAGAGTGTAGGTAGCTGCCTCACACCAATCGGGGGAGCACCTTCTTGCTCTTTTTTGCCGTTCACTTTGTGGGTATTAAGTTCGTTTTAATGCTAAAGATAAACGTCTCTTTGGCTTGCACTTTTTGAGCTCATGGAACTGAAATCTTTTAAGGTGAGTCTTTATTTTTTGTGTTTTGTGCTTTGAAGAGACAAAGGGCGTTTGGGGGTAGTCATTTGGAGTGTAAAACGGAACATATTTTGATTTTTCTTAGGGCTTCACAAAATAACAACTGAACTATAGGCAACGAAAATTTAATGAAATGATTAAAAATTAAGCGAATCATTTATAGAATAAAATACACAAACTGCCAATGTGATATTAATTAAATTTAGCCTTTGTTTTTTATACCAAAATACGTTCTCTTAAAATTAAATAGGCATTCTTAAATATAAGTAAATGTAAATAAGTGCATTGAATTTCCAAAAATTTATGCAATTTTGCTTTTAATTTTCTCGTTTTTAATGTATCTGTACCTGACATGAGATAGCCTCTATCAACTTGCAGAAGGCAGGCATAGACTACTGATGATTATATCGGAAAAATTCATGAAACAGCAGTACAGTCGACCAGCTCCTTTGAGTGTGCGAATGTCTTGTTTTAAAAGTTATAAACAAACATTTCTTATTGAGCCTGGAGCCGGCTAAAGACTCTAAGATTGATTTTCAATTGTTTTTCATTTTAAAACTGCTTGCATTTATATGTGTATAGCAAAAGTTAAGCAAATTGAAAACGACTTATTTAAGCCAAGTAAATTTGAGCATTTGGTTTCAAATCGCTTAAATTCACCATCTGATCTAGCAACCGAAGATATACTTTTTACTTTACAAATAAAGTTATACAATTTAAATTAAATTTAATTTATGCAAAAAAATATGTGCATCAAATGTAAAAAATTATCTAAACTTTTCGGTCCAGTGCCCCACTGCGCGGCGTTCTCAGTGTCCGTTTTGTAGTTGAGTCTCCTGTCTGTTGGTTTGCTGATTATCTGGAACATTTCTAATGTATAGTTGCTCTTGTTGCAGTATTGTCGCAGCCTCTAAATTTGGTGAGTGGCCGCTTTCTACACAATGTGTTGCAAGCGCGATTTTTTGTATGTGTGTTTGATGTAGTAGCTTTATATTTTTAAAATAATATTCTAAGGAAATTTATTCAAATATAAATTTGGTTGGTAAAATTAATTAAAATTAATTATAATTATAGTTTAATTTGCAATATTTAAATATAATTTTTTGATGGTAACAAATATTAAATTGTATGCAGATTCTCTCCACATCACACGATGTAAGTTGTGCATTTCTATATTTTCTTACATTCTCCTGTGCAGTCAGAGCGGGCAAACAAACGAAACGTTTAACGAACCGTTCGCGACAGCTAAGAAACTATTCATATGTTTTGTTACTGTTACTGTAGTCAGGGAAAACGAAACCACAAACTTTATATTGCCGAAGAGCGCAAACGAAACGATTGGAATATTGCTCTCCCGACAGCTGCACTGCCTTGGAACGTTTCGGAACGAAACGTATACTAAGAAATCGTTTGCGGAATGATCGGCTTTTAGTTCTACTCAGAGCGGGCAAACTAACGAAACGAAACGTTTCTGAATCGTTTCGTTTCTTTCTTTGCACTTTCGTACTTATTTGTTTCTCTCAGCTTTGTTGTTTTCGTTTGCTTTTATTTTATTTCTTCAATTCAGAAAATGAAAACTTAAAAATATAGAACATTATGAAATATTTTTTATTTTATTTTTATTTTAACAAATTAAAATTAAAATTAAATTCTAAATTTAATGCAGGCTTAAGAAAGATGAATTAGTTAAATAAAAAAGAACTTAGCCCTCATAAGCAAACTCGTCGTTTGCCTTAACTAGTAAAATGTGTTCCAAATTGTTTGAGTTAAAGCTGTTTCGCTGATCACTAAAAATGTATTTAAGAGCGGAAAATAAACGCTCAACGCTCACTTGAGTGCATGGTATAGCTAACACCACGAATGCTACTTCGGTCAGGGAATTCTTTTGATTAGACCAAAATTGCATAACATTTTCATTGATTCCTAGTCTACTTTGTTGTTCATAAGAAAGGAAATCTCTTTCAATTATTTTGCGCTCGGAAGATTCATCAGTGCTTGTTTGTTTGTCGAAACGTTGCAAATATGCTTCAAGTGGATCCACGAAACTGTTGACTGAAGTTGACAAGGAAGGCGGCGTTGCAGGGTTACTTGAACTCTCGGTTGATGACGTAACGGTGCTTGATTCGTTTTCTATAAGACAAATAATTTGTGTTTAAGATTATATTCGAAAAAATTAAATATGTTGTTTTATACCTTTCAAAGAAGACAACCGTGTATGCAATGAAACAAAACAGCTCTTAGCTCTTGCAACTTGGTCAGCTGTTAAAGTTGCCTTAATCCTCGGGTCCAAAAACATAGCAGTAATAAATAAATCATTATCGAAAAGCTTAGATTTCCGCGTGTGTACAGCATTTATTAAGGTGGACGTCATTTCACTTTTTGGAAGACTTTCCAGCTGCAGCGACACGTTCATAATTTCTACGAATAAATCGCTGTATATCAAATCATGTGACTGCAACCTTATTGAAGCCGTATAAATTATTTTAAAAGTTTTTAGAAATTCGGCAACAAAACTCCAATCGTCATCGCAGATATTAAAGACAGTATTATCTCTACCCACTGAATCAATGAATTCTTTTAAATCCATTAGCCTCTCTAACATGAGATAGGTAGAGTTCCACCTAGTAGGGCAGTCTATGATGGGCTTTTTATAGCTCCCATTTTTCAAAAGGTTCATATATGTTTGGGTTCTTAGTTTTTTTGCGACCGTTCTTAAGATTTCTAGTTTGCCCTTAATGTCTCTTGTTTTAATGACGTCCATCACGCAAAGTTGAAGCGTATGAGCTCCACATCGCACGTTTGTTACGTTATCCATAGTGAAATCAATATCAAGATGAAGTTCATTGAGCTGAGTAGATTTATGTATTTCGTCATCCATTTCAATTTCAAAATTCGATTCTTCATTCAAATCTTTGACAGCTTGTACCACATTTTTATTTAATTCCCTGATAGCTTTCACCATATTTGCACCGTTGTCTGTCGTGACTGTTAATATTTGATTTAAGTTAATGTGATATTCATTTAAAACTTCTAATATTATTATTTTCAGGTAATCACTCGTGTGCCGCTCTTTTAGTTCTCTTATAGAGAGTGTTTTTATATTTATGCAGTTATTGTCAATGTATTGTACATTAATACCAAGCACGCTCAAGTGCAGTCGAGTAGCTGCATCTACTTTTAAGGACAACAATCTTCCTTTCAATTGTTTACTTATTTCATGTTTTAAATTGCAAGAATGCTGTACAATTTTTTCAATTAAATTATGCTTATTTAATTTCATATTTAGGGCATCGAATACTGGTTTCGTTAAAATTTTAAGCGGACGCTCTTCAACCATACGCAGAGGCCTTCCACATTTCGTAAATAATTCCACAATTGCCATTTCTGCAGTTTTTTTATTTATTGTACATGAAATTTTCATTTCTCCTTTTGTGTTATTCAATGTTTGGCAGCCCTTTTTTTTCATGTACTCGTTGTATAAATCCGTGTGTACACATTTTAAGTGCCGTTCTAAGTTGCCAGCATGGCTTCTTAAAATTTTTCCATCGCACTTTCCGTTTTTGCAAATGATTTCATCGTTGCTTGAGACAGAAAATAGCGAACGCAGCAAGTCATTTTTTGAACGCGGCATTTTGCTCCTCATTATTTGAATGCTTATGTCTTCAGCAGCTGAAGTAGAACTAAAAGCCGATCATTCCGCAAACGATTTCTTAGTATACGTTTCGTTCCGAAACGTTTCAAGGCAGTGCAGCAGTCGGGAGAACAATATTCCAATCGTTTCGTTTGCTCTCACGAACGCAAACTGAACAGAACTCATTTTTTTTACAGTTACATTTTTTCGGGTTTTGTTTGTATATCGCTCTGTGCAAAGAAAGAAACGAAACGATTCAGAAACGTTTCGTTTCGTTTGTTTGCCCGCTCTTACAAACTTCCGGACAATTTTAAAATACCCTCTCCAAGGGTATAAAAAGGAGGAGGAACATCTGTATAAAATTAAAACTGCATATTGGTATAGCAAGGAGAACAAGCTAAGAGGAATGTGTGCTATGAAGATGGCTGTAATGTATTTGTGACGCATTGTGCCGCTAATGGGGGTCTGTGCCCAAGAAGTTCAGAACATAACCATCCTAGTCCAGAAGCCAGGATTGCAGAATTTTAACTTAAAAAAATAGAGGAACGCTAACTTCGGCTCGACCGAAGTTTATATACCCTTGGAGCATGATATATTTCTGCCAGTTTTTTATATGGCAGCTATACGATATATTCATCCGATTTTGATCAAACTCTCTAAAATTGTGTATAGACAGACAATATTTGTAACTGAAACGTACAAACACGCTGCCATTGAAAACAAAAAAGTTTTTCTCACTAAAACCATTTTTTCGACCGATCATTCCTATGGCAGCTATATGCTATAGTCATCCGATTTGGATCAGACTTGACAGAATTATGTGTTAGCATATCATATTGATCAGTACCGAGTTTGAGAGCGATAGCATTAAAAACAAAAAAGTTTTTCATACTAAAACTTTTTTTCAGATCTATCTTTTGTATGGCAGCTATACTATTTAGTTGCCCGATTTGCATAAAACTTGCTGAAATTATGTGAAAGCATAAAAAACTTGTAAATAAGAGGTTTGGTAGGGATAGCATTGGAAACAAAAAAGTTTTTCTCACTAGAACTATTTTTTCAACCGCTCATTCTCATGGCAGCTATATGCTATAGTCATCCGATCAGGCCAGTTCCGACAAATGTGCAGTGTATTTGTACCAAAAGACTTCGTGCAAAGTTTGGTTACGATAGCTTTAAAACTGACGGAGGAGATAGCATAGAAACAGACGGACAACTTTTCTTTACATCTGAAGGAACAAATTTACTTGAAACAGTTTTTTTGTATTTACAAAAGTAATGGATTTAAAAGGTATTTATCTAATATAACCAACTAAATGGTTGCATTTTCAAATGTTTGCTTATTCCTTTTAGGAAACTGCATCTGGATTCTCAATTTATAGGCGCTCTATAAGAACAACTAGTGCCTTTCAACTATTCTTCAAATGGCTCATTTTAGGAGTTATTGAAGATGCTTAAGCAAGATCAATTTCAAAAAAACATAATAACATTAATACGGCTTTATGTCATGTCAGTCTTTTATACATTCAGTATCACCTGGGTCAAAGGTAAAATTACATACAATTAGTTTTAAAAATTGCTTACGCAAAATTTCTTACTACAATACTTACCGATTCAATTTCGGCAAAATGTTCGGCATGGAATCTTATCCCCTCAAGCCAGGTTCCCCATCTGGTGACGATTGGCTGTGGTGGTAACATTATGTTTAATGCCTCTATATTTTTGCCCGAATGGGAGATTTTAAAAATACTTGTTCTACGATGGACACATATTTAATAATGTTATGATACAGGAGGCACGTACAGTCTCCGCAATCCTGCGGAGCGCATGAGCCAATCACGTTACATGCATCATGTTTGGGTAAAATACTTTAAGATGCTTCGCCGCCTTAATCATATATGCAGCTGCATCCCTTAGTAACAAGAGTACTTTTTTCCTGTGTCCTTTGGCCAAAGTTTAATTAGCGCATTATTTACAAACCTTGATATAGCACCACTGTTGACATTTTCAATCTCTTTACAAGCAACTAAAAACGGTGCTGTTGGAGTTGATTAATTCAGAGTTCCGTCTTTGTGATTTTCTATAAATTTCCCGATTTTATCCGTGGTTTCATCTACCGACACCCACACACAATAATTTCCAATAGTTTCTCGTATTTGTAATATCTTCTGCAAATAGCAGGTGCTTTCGTTCGGGATATTTTGATTTGTATACTTTTTTTTTAAAATGCATTAAAATTGGGTTTCTTAATGCATTAAATGGTATATTTTGCAGCAACCATAGCATAGAACAATTTAAAGTTAAATGAATTCTAATTAATATTTTCCTGACCTGCAGCCTTAATTGTTTTGCTTTTATGTAAACTGGTGGCAATAGGTTGTTTTAATTGAGAATTCTTGTCTTGAGAATTCACGTCTGCAGGACGTGTGCAAAACCAAAATTTAAACAAAATAAGGGAGAAATAGCTCTATGTAGAAGATGTGAAATCGGCCCTAAATCAAATATTTTATAGTATACTTTACTTACACTCTTTTCACTCTGCTATAGTAAAACAAAGTAGAGTAAATTACCGTCGGACTTGACCGCCATTCTTACAATTCTTGTACAATTTGTTCCAATGCCGGCCAACCAGTTCCAGACATCTTCAGTGATTTTTGTGATCTTTTAAATACTTAAATTTAGTCAAATAAGTTCTCTTAATTTTGGTAGCATTTTCCTGTAAACCTCATTTCGCCGTATGTTAATATATCAGCTCGCTCTTCATTACAAAGTTGACTCTTTTAAGACATTCCGAATGAATTAAAGAACGAATTGTAAGTTTAGGCAGCAGGACATAACCTCTATGAGCTCACTTAATTCACCAACCATATAGGATTTTTGAACGCTCTTCAGAACTCTCCAGCGTTATCTACTTATATTTCCTCCACCCTCACAACAAGTCATTTTTTATGACGCACTTAGTTAAACGATGTGGTCCAAGGGCCATGTGACAGCCCTCATCCCTCCCTCCACCGATTGTATATCCTTTGGGGAGTTTTTGTTTTTTCTTTTTTCACCGTTGTCGGACTGTTGTCTGCTGCTGATTTTGTTCCAACGACAACGATACATCAGGGGCCATCAATATGATTAACTTGCTGCGAATGTGCCAAAGTGCCGAAAATCAAATTAAATTGGCTTTGATATAAGTGTTAGTGACATATCAGAGTGTATGTCCGGTTGATTTATGCCAGGCAAATCGATACTCTGTGTTTGTCCTCAGAGAAAAGGGATAAGTGTCAAAAAATATAGATGATATATTCACAAATTATGTAATGTTGTTTTACAAGTTTTGATGCTGTTCATATTTTTCCTCCAGATATTTAAAGACTGATTCAATGGCCGAATATGGGGTCCATTCGTGTACGCGATGACCTGCCGAAAAATGGGGCATCGAATCACGCTTGGTGGTGAGTTCAGTGTCCAGCGGCTCCGAGCTTGTACCCCAAGTGCGAGCCGTCTGGTAAAGATATTCTTTACTCTTTAGTTGAAGACTTCCGTTCACTGAATCCGTCAAGGCAATGGCAAAGACCTTCTCCTTGAAGAAGTCTATATATCGTTCCACCTTGGAAGAGAAATGAGGAAAACTTGAGTTTATTTTGTAATATTTTATTTTACCAAGACCTACCAAATCTATGGTCAGAAAGCCTCCGAAACTATGAGCCACTATAGCAACACTCTCGGGATTCGAGGGTATTACGATATTCTCCCAGACATAAGTGAGATGGCTTACATGACTCTCCGCACCCTTGATAGGTTTCGGTTTTCCATTTACCAGGCGCGTGATATCATTCGTATTTGTAATAAGTAAATCATAGCCAAGTTCTTGGGCTTTTCGCACATAAGGCAACTGAGAGCCATGATCCATGGAATTGTTGATGATTAAACTGGAAAAAAGTTGAGAGCAGTAATTGATTATTATGTAGAAACGAAGAAAGTTGGTAGCCAATGCAAAAATATAGCGGAACTATCAAGGGGGTCACTAACCGGGCTTCTATAAAACTCTGGTCGCCAAAAGTTCGAGTTTTAAAAGAAAACACTTTTTCAGAGGTGCCGAGGCGCGATCGAACCCACGAGCTTTTGCATAGCAGACACACACACTACCCACTGCACCACAACGTAGCGAAAATTAGAGTCCCTGGTCCATACTTCAGAAATCTCAAACAACTACTGGCATTCAGAGGAAAGTGCTGTTGCCGGATGTTCTTGCATACCAAATATGGCCTTAAATGGCCTTAAAATGTAGAGGGATAGTGGAATCAGTTTCTTAGGTACATGGCGGATGCATTACCATATGCTAAAAATGGCACTTAAAGAGTTTTTTGTTAAAGAGCTGACGAAAACTGTTCATGGTTCGAACTGGAATTTTCGATGGACAATTTGTTCTGTCGTTTGGAAAGCAACCGAACGATATAATAATAGTATGCAGTCTACGAGACTTTGATGAGAAATATGATTCAAAATTAAAGGGCTTATTTCCAAAATCACAAGCTCTCTCAATGGTTTATAAATTAGCAATGGCAGTATTTCAATAAAATAATAAAAGAATTACCAGCAAGCAGATCACTTGTTGCTCTATTATTTCTTTTTTTCTGCAAGTCTTGTTTATTGTGCTGCTCCATAGATAAATGAAAACAGCCGCAAAGAAATAACAGGCAGAAATAATAATCTCAATCTTGAAATAGTGGTATTCCTAAAAGTGTTTTGCTTTTGATTTGCTTTCGATTTGATTTCGTAAAACAGCTGATGACAGCTGCTCCATAAAAAATGAGCAGTGTGCCCAGAAAATTCAAGGAAATTAAGGTCGTACTAATTGATTTCGTGAAATCAGCTTCGAAACTGATTTCGATTTGCTTTCGTTTTAGTGCGACAGTTCTCTTAGAGAACTGTTTGACTTGGTCAAAGATGTTCATGGTTACTTATCTGCACAGCTCTCCTAGAAAGTTCGATATTACAAATTCTTCCACAATTTTATTATGCCCTTTCTCTTTGGATCTGTCAAATTGTATACGTGAGTAAATTGTATGAAATCAAATCAAAATGAAATCAGATTCGTATCGGCAAATGCTTTGCTTTTGCTTTCAGGAAAGCAAATCAACTTTCAGGAATACCACTAATAACCCTCTCTACCCCCAACTTAGCCACTGTTTACCCACTGTTAAGTAACTGTCAAGTCACTGTCAACCCACTATCAAGTCACTGTCGAGTCACTGTTAAGTCACTGTCTTTTATTTTAGTTAAAAAATTTTGTTAGAAGTAACAATATCATCGCTATTTTCAAAAAAAATTTCTTTTTATACACTTGAAAAGTGTATTATAATTTTGCCCAGAAGTTTGTAACGCCCTTCTATGCGTCATCATCTCCGACCACATAAAGTATATATATTCTTGATCAGCATGACCAGCTGAGTCGATTAAGCTGTGTCCGTCCATCTGTCCGTCTGTCTGTTTCTACGCGAACTGGTCCCTCAGTTTTGGAGCTGAAACTTTGCACAGAGTCTTCTTTTTACTGCACGCAGTTAATATGTCGGAACCGACAGAATCGGATGACTACTTCTTGTAGCTGCCATACAAATGTTCGTTCGGAAAATGGGTTTTAGTGAGAAAAACTGGTTCGTTCTCAATATTATCGCTCTCAAACACGGTCATGGGTAATATGTCATGTTTTTAAGCTGATTTGCGAAGTTTGGTCGAAGTCGCTAACCGTTGTGACAAGCTAGTCAGTTGTGACGAAGTTAGCTTTGCCATTCTTGTTTTCTACTATTTCTTGACGCATTTTGACCCAAATTTCTTAAGAACTATTTAACCGATTTTGATAATCTTTTTTTCCGGTGAGAGCTAACACACAAATGCAACAAATCAATGTTTGAAATCTATCAAAAATTATTTTCATATCATCGAAAACAGTTGTCAAAACTTTAAATGCGATTATCTCAGAACCACTTTTTCCAAAATGGTTGCAAAAACTTAAAGAGTAAATGTTGACCGATTTTCAAATTCATTTTTTTTAAATTACTCTTAATACCCACCATTCTGGTGTGAACTAGGATATTTTGAATCGGTCAAAAAATAACGAAGGTGGAACCAATAGAGTGGGAAAAAAAGTCGATTTTGAAATTTTGACTTTGATACCCCAAAACCGGGTTTATTTTCACTTTCAGACAATCCGTTCTCAAAAATTTTTTGCAACCATTGGTCTAGTTTTTAAATTTTTGGTTAACTTAAAACCAGAATACAACAACAACCGCCAGAACAACAACAACAAAAATTTGTAAATTTTATTTAACCGATTACATATCGAATGCAAGAAACCGCTTGTTCATATCACTTACGGGGGTGCCACAGAAATCTCTAGAGATTTTGCCGACGGTTGGTTTGTGAATCTCTCAAAAAATTCGTTGGTGCCACAGAACTTCAAGAGACTTCATTTTCTGATTAGAAAATCTAGTTGGAACACCAGATGTTCCAATTGAAGTTCCATCTCTAAAAACAGAGCTGAATCTCTCGCCAAAAAATTTTCCTTATTTTAGATGTGGGTTAATTTAATGATTAACTGAAAGTTTTAGTTGTGTTATATGTTTTATGATGCATTTTTAAATAATAATTCAGTTTTAAGTCGCATTCTCCACCAATATAATGCAAAATTTAAAAATATGTTGGCGCCAAATATGAGGTATTAGTTTCCATCCCTTAATCCGCTAGCTGTCATGTAGAGGGCGCCACTTCGACAAAAAGCGCTATTGGGAAAAGAGCTTTGCAAAATCTCCTAACAAAACATTAGAGGTTTGAAACCAATCAAAAGAAATTTCTGTGGCACCTAAGAATTGGAATTCGGTTGGAATTTGGTTGGAAGAGGTTTCTGTGGCACCCCCGCTAAAGCTTTTATGTAATTTAATTTTTTGTAAACCATTTAAAATTGACACCTGAAGGTATACAGTAGGGTGTCCCAAAAAAATTTTTTTTGCGCACCGGCATTTTCTGAAAGCTTATGGAGTAAAGTATTTTTGAGATTTTTTTCAGATTTTTCGAAAGACGTTTAGAGGTCGCACAAATCGAGTTTCCCCCAAAAATGGGGTTTTCCGTATTAATTTCGATTTTTACTTATGACGTGGTAAATAACCACAATTTTCTTGGTTTTAAAATCAACATTTTATAGAAAAATGCCCCAATTTTACTTTTATCAGCATAAACCATGACTTTTGGCTTTGCAGTTGCTTGTTTAGGTACCATATATTACATTTTTTCGTAAATTTTTCATAAATTTTGTAAAAAAACGCATTATAACTTTTGAAATTTCTATGAAAATTGACAAAACTAATTATGCAGTTTAAAAGATGGTTAAATTTTCAAAAAACTGAAACTAAGAAATTCAAATTTGCTCCTACCGTTCCAGAGTTATACTCATTTAAAGCTTTGTACCCATTTCACGAAATTAATAATATTAAAAGATGTTTGCCAGTTGTGCATCGGATTTGCTTTAAACTTTGATTTATGATATTTTTTCGAGCTGTGTTTTCAGATTCACCACGGATGCTTTCGCGTTTTATAGGAAATTTTGTATTAGCAATTTCGTCTGAACAACATTTACCATTTGGGTATTACAAGCTTCCGAAAAATTATGCAATAAATCATATGAGTAAAATTCATCATTGCCACCAAGAAAAGAAAAAATTTTAATAAAAATCGGCTTTGATGGACAATCCGTGGTACGCCAAGATGCCCTGAACTAAAGTATGATCTGTTTTTCTGGTGCTTATGAAGCACTTTACTAATAAAATTCATTTCCTAATTTTGGTGAAGCTTGTTTTACCCTAAATTTTGTCAATGTTGCTGGTACAATTTTGCCTATAAACCGCGAACCAAGTCTTCGTTGGCAAAACGAAAAAGGCCGATCTGTATATTATTAGATCTGGTTTATTGCCTATATGAATTGATTTGTGGGTGTGTCTAAGAATGGTACTCCAACTCGTGTTTTTTGGCTGTCGAGTACCATTTCTTTTGGTTATGTCATAGCTCTTTATACCATAATAAGAAACGATTTTAATGAAAATCTACCGTGTGCTCTTAAAGATTTTCAAAATGAAGGATTACCTTCTTCGGGAGGTACCTTAATCGATTGCACGATTGAATTAAATGTTTTATATTTCGTTCCCAATGACCTTGTCCGCATTTGCTGAATTTTAGAGAATTTTATCTTAAACCATTAAAATCTAAGTTAAAATTGTTGTCGTTGTGTGTTGTAAGTTCAAAAGTACCCGTAAAACACGAAATGAGGCTTCATTTGAAAAACTGGGTATGAGGCGATGCGTACAGAGGTCCCTTTTGTCATAATTAAACGGTCTTATGTCGGGGTTTTTTTAGTGTTTTTACTATGTTGCATGAATTCTCCGCAAAAGAAAAAAATTGCAGGAATATTAGACCTATACAGTAAATGCAAAAAATATCATAATTTAAAGTTTAAAGCAAATCCGACGCACAGCTGGCAAACATCTTATAATATTATTAATTTCATGAAATGGGTACAAAGCTTTAAATGAGTATAACTCTGGAACGGTAAGAGCAAATTTGAATTTCTTAGTTTCAGTTTTTTAAAAATTTAACCATCTTTTAAACTGCATCATTAGTTTTTCAATTTTCATAGAAATTTTAAAAGTTATAGTGCGTTTTTTACAAAATTTATGAAAAATTTACGAAAAAATGTAATATATGGTACCTAAACAAGCAACTGCAAAGCCAAAAGTCATGGTTTATGCTGATAAAAGTAAAATTGGGGAATTTTTCTATAAAATGTTGATTATAAACTAAGAAAATTGTGGTTGTTTACCATGTCAATAACGAGAGGAAAGCACTCGCTGACCGAAGTTTTGATACATTGAAATAGCGTCACAACGGTTAGCGACTCGACCAAACCTCGAAACGCTTAAAAACAAAAACCCAGACGGATTGAGAGGAAAAGAGAACAAACCAGCTTTTCACCAAAACCCATTTTTCGAACGAACATTGAGGCAGCTACAGAAGTAGACACCGACCGGCGGTCGACATATTAGCAGCGTGCAGTAAAAAGAAGACCAGTGAAAGTTTCAGCTCGATAGCTCCAAAACTGAGGGACTAGTTCGCGGAAACAGACAGACGGCAGACGGACGGACAGCTTAATCGACCAGCCTCAGCTGATCAGAATATATATACTTTATGTGGTCGGAGATGATTCTTTCATGCGTTGACACTTCTGGCAAAATTATAATACACTTTTTAAAACGTCATATCTCCGTTAAAACGACATATCTCCGGAGGTATGTCGTTTTAAAACGTCACTTTTCAAGTGTATAAAAATGTTTGAAAATTATGAGAGTAAGGTCGAATTGATATTTGTGTGTAATTATGAGATCATTTCAAATCAAATAAACGTTATACAAGACACTTTGACCTGGAAATGATAGTGCCGTTGAATTCTAGAGGTAATTCCTCTAGACAAGCGGTCTTAGCAATTCTGTCATTAGGTACCTTCAGCCAACACCCTAGACAGGACAGGAGATGATTGGTATTCGAAACAGGGCTGCAAACCTACAAATCGGATTGCAGTCCGGGATCGAACCCCTAAACACGGCGGTGAGGTCCCCCTTAACTATTCTATAGTCGGTAATGTCAAGTTTTTAGAGTGCGTGAGCTCAAAGTTCTTATAAAAGTATAACGAATAAAAAAAACCAGGAAGCCATAACAATACATACATTTTTGAACACTGTAACAAGTTTCCGTTTAATGTATAAAAGAACATTGACTCCTCCTCCAGCGGACATCCCAGCGGATGGTGTAACCTAAAGAAGCAATCTTTTCCCTGTAACTCGTTGTGACTTAATTTGGGGTCGACGTAGCCATAGATCTGCACCACAAAACTGGAAAACCTCTGCTTATTTCTCAAGAGTGTGACCACCACACTCGGTGGCCACAGCTCTTCTTTAGTCAAATTCTCAATTTCACCATGGATAACGCCGACCACTATCCTCGTGGCGCTTAGCAACAAATTAAATATCTTTAGGACCAAATCATCGAATGCATCTATCCACTTGCGTGCAATTGCGTACACTCTCCTCCTTCTGGCGAAGTTTAACAGCCTCCCTCCTGATTGTTGCCCTAAACTTTTCCAACTCTTCATCCACAAACAATTGAAAGTCTGTCACTCTCTGTTCCAATTAGGGCCAACGTTTTGCTCGGAATTTTTAGGCGATCCTGAAGAGTCTCAGCCGCAAAGTTGGGACAATTTATGGGCATATGCATAAAGTCTTGATAGACTGCCATGTTACGCCTTTGGAACTTGGCTCCGACAGTTCAAACGGGCAGCAGGCAGCGAGTATTTCTCTTGAGTCTGGCAGCAACGCCCAGTGAAGCTCATCGATGTTTCCTATTAGCCAATCAAGTTTCGAAACTTTTGGTTCACAGCCTTTCTATGAGTCGTCCTTGCGTCTGATCTGGACGTGACCACAACTCGTTGCGTATTCAAACCATAGCCCTGTAGCCCTCCGCGTTGAGTATATGCACCAAAGGCCTTACCGCAACCCAAATCTGAAAAGCTCGGATCGTTTGGTTTCGCTCCGACAGAGTCGCTACTCAGACTTGACATCTGGACTCTGAGCCTGTTGCCAGTACTCCAGAAGGGGCTCTTCTTTAGCTTCTTATACAAATCATTGTACTGTTCCTGTTTACTAAACGAAGATTAAGCCACCCTCCCTTTTGCTTGACACCAACTGAGTTTCGGCTTTAGCACAACTCGACCAGCTATCAGACTCGTTTCTGCTCCCATACAATTATTGACCTTTCCAGTTTCCACAGAAATCCTCAGCTCTGCTTACGAACTGACATTGATAGCTCTTTTCAAATCTGGAAGTATTTGTTAATAAGTTGTAATTTTAAAAGAATCAGCCACCCTTATGGAGTATGTTTTCCTTCAGCTTCTTGTAAGCAGTTTAAAATGTTTTGAATCCCTTGCACGTGTCCCGTTGTGACTTGGATCTGGCTTGCCTCCAACTTCTCTCACTGACATCGTGAGTTGACCATCTTGTTCTTGCTTAGCACTTGGTGTTAGCACAGCAATATTTTTCTATTCAAAGCTGTAGTTATTTATTAAATCTCAATTCCTCGCCAGAATTCCTCATCATAATGCCATTTAGCTAGCGTGTGAAAATTACTATTGGCAACTTTGATAGAAAAAACTATCGGCTGCAAAAGAGATAAGTTGACACATTCATGAAAACATTCACATTTGTTTATATGTTCCCATTTTTCCTTTTATATTCTAGGAGAGATGAAGAGGAAACGCTTTATTACACAGTTCAACAAATATTGTCTCAAATCGGGCCGGGATAGGTTGTACCGACGACGTAAATTTTAAGATATCAATGGTCAAGTTGGTAAATGCCTAAAGGCAACTTTCAAAATATATTTAAAGCCATCTTTAACGGAATAATTTAGATAAATAGGTTGATCTTTTCTCTATCGAGAGCCAAAACAATTCTTGATTGATGGGCGAAACCGTAATAAATTAACGAGAAAGGCAAAGCTACTCGTCTGTACCGAAGTTTTCATACACTTGAAATAGCTTGTCTCAACGGTTAGAGACATCGACCAAACTTCGCATCAGCTTAAAACTTACTATTACCCTGACCGTGTTTGAGCAGTATATTGAGAACAAAACAGTTTTTCTTACTAAAACCATTTTCGAACGACATTTGTATGGCAGCTACGGTAGTCATCCGATCCGGTCGGTTCCGACTATTAGCAGCGTGCAGTAAAAAAGACTCTGTGAAGTTTCATCGATAGCTCCAAACTAGACTAGTTCGCTGAAACACAACCACACGACGCACGACCGGACCGACACAACAACCCAGCTCGTAGTGTAAAAATCAAAATCAATACGGAAAACCCCTTCTTTGGGGAAACTCGATTTGTGCGACCTCTAAACGTCTTTCGAAAAATCTGGAAAAAATCTCAAAAATACTTTACTCCATAAGCTTTCAGAAAATGCCGGTGCACCCGTGAAAATATAAAAAAAAAATTTTTTTTTGGGACACCCTAGTATACAGTACCCTTAACAGCGAAAAACTGTCTTTCTCTTTGTATAAACGCGTGGATCTCACGGACTATAAGAGGTAGTGCCACAAATTTTTGCATGTATGAACGTGTATACCGTACTGAGATCAAGTTTGCTCCAGATTGGACAAGTTCCTGCTCAATCTTCTTCTAACCGCGAAAAACTGTCGGAGCTAAAATTTTTAAGCTTGAACCTAGAGACTTAATACATATTTAGTTAGGCCGAATATTTGTCTATTTTTTATACCACAATAAGATCCGAGCAAAAACACCGAAGATATGCAAATGTGCCTTCCCATTTATTCAAATAAATTTTAAAATTAAAGGAATTCAAAGCTATAGGAACCACATTACTTGGAACAGAGTATTTTGCTGACGTGGCACTCAACCGCAACACTCTTACTTGTTTTTATGAAATAATAATATCTATTCACTAAAACAAAAGCTGAAGAAGAACTGAGATTTGAATTAATTTTAAATGGATCGGTCAAGAACAAGAAAAAAGTTTCAAATGCATTGCCACATCAATTGGACTGTTTCAGAACTTCGTTACAAATGCTCTAAAATCAGAAAAGAACATTGAAAGGCGATGAAGACGCAAGAAATCATCATTAGCAACCGATAATCGTATTGTGTTATTATAGCATTAAATCATCCAAAGCAATTGCAAGCGAAATTGGCAACACGAACTGACCGACTGCGATTAGTAAGTGGATAGCCCTCCAAGTTCCTTTGCTTAGAAAGAAAATTTTTTAAGATGTGGAAAAACTTTGCATTTGTTAATAAAGACTAGCACGGATTAGAGGGTGCAACAAAATGGCACAAGATTCTTTGGAGCGATGAAACTAAGATTAAGTTGTTTGGAACGTTTCTTTAAGCATCGTTTCCAATCAAATTTATCTTATTTTCATCGCTCTTGAGATAGTTGTGCCCTTCATTCCACCCTCTGGTTCATGTCAGTCTTTACGACCAAATGTAAAGTATCCCCACGGGCTATCGCGTCAGGTAAATTTGAACTTACTAATCGCCGTCGATCAGTTCGTGTTGCCCATTTCGCTTGCAATTGCTTTTGATGATTTAAAAGTGCCAAGATTAACAAATAACACAATACACAGCCTAACAGTGTTTTTGGCGCAGGCCTAATTCGATATAATTATGTTAATATTGATTGCACTGAACAAAACTGCATCAATGGTTTTGTTCTATCAACTCTTGTTTACAATATATAGTCTGCTATATGAACTTGTTGGAATTCAGTCACTCTAGAATTTATGGGGGCCACACTTGGCATAAATATCTAGATTTATGAGCTATTAGCTACAGAGTACATGTCAGAGCATCTTAAAAAATCAAATGCGCTATATAAGTTAAGCAGAAAGCTTCTAAATTGGGCCGTTAAGTCAGACAGTTCTAGTTTTAAAGTAATTTTCTCCAAATAAATAGCTAGTGGCGGCTGTGGAATTTTTATTGGAACTACCGAGGCATATAGACCAACAAACGCTGTAGTAAGTAAGCCGAAAACACATATTTAAATTTATCGGAGGAAAACTAGATTGTCACTCTAAATCTTTATAGGATCTGTAAAGAGGCTACTTGATTGAGCATAAATTGTTATGTGTTTACATGTAGATGATAAATTCTATGTTTAACCAAGTAGCCTTTACACAGTTGCTATACAAATTTTCAGTGGGAATCTAGTTTTTCTCCTATAAAGTGAAATATGTACTTTCTTCTTAAACAGCCTATTTAGCTGTAGCTATGCCAGATAAACAGATATAAATGCCATAAAAATCACATAATTAGATCATATGTTTGGCTATAAGCTGAAATAGCCAAAATATTTGTTCAATTGCCAAGCTAGCCTAAACGGAATGATTTATTTTTGAAAAAATTGCCATATATCGAGAGTAGTACGAGCTTAGAGGCCAATAAGGGCACTTTCTGCTGTACTAATATAGCGAATTTGAATTTTCAAAGATGAATTGATATGTGCTCTGTCGAAAATAGCACATAAGTCCAGATATTAATGAGTTAATTAATTAACTCAACTTTTTCGTTTTTCGCCTTATCTTGAAAACAAGAGGTGATGGGTCAAAACCAGTGGCGTACGCAGGGGGGTGTTTTGGGGGTTAAACCCCCCCCTTGGGGGAAATTTTTATATGCGAAATACTACTATACTAAAATTTTTGTTCTGAACCCCCCCCCCTGAAAAAATCCTGCGTACGCTACTGGTCAAAACCGAAACAGTTTTGGAATCAGTGAACATAAACTTATCATAATTTCAAATCAGCAGGACTTCATTTCACAAAGTCGGTCATTTTGTTGACCTGAAGTTAGGAAACCGTCCAATTGATGTGGCAAAGCAAGTGTAACGTTTTTCCTTGCTCTCGGAGCATATGCTTAGCACTGCAGTGATGTTCCCGAGCCTTCTAAAATTAATCTAAAGCTCAGTTAAGTCTTTATTACACTAATCCTAATCAATATCTTACTTTTAGCAAACTAAATCAATAGAAAAATTCATGTTTTCTTAATTTTATGCAACATGCACCTATTTTACTGACCAGTCAAAGTTTGAGGCTTTTGTTAACTTTTGAGTTTTTGAGTTTTTCTGCAACACTTTTAAACTGTACATTATTCTGTTTTAATGAAGAGATATGATTATATAAAAAAAAACACTTGTTTTAGAGAGAAAAGCAAAGGCAAAAACGAAGTATGTAACCTAATAGAGCTCCCCAGCCATAGCCCCTGGAGCACGAACATACTCGCCAATTCACAATTCACATACTTGCCGAAGTCATGCTTCACTGTGTGTTAGAGAGAGACACAATAACATTTTCACAATAAAAAGTCAGCCTCTCTCACTAAGGACTGTTCCATTTTCGATCTTTTGGCTTGGTCGTGTGGATTCTCTCTTGTGTATCTCTTGGATCGGTGGTTTACAAAAAGTAATAAAACAGCCATTTCATTCGGAAAATGGAACTCAAAAATAATATCCCCGAAGTCTTCCATAATACGTACCTGTGCAGTGCACCATACAACGACTGTGATAATAGCTTTAACTTTAGATGTGTGAGTCAATGTGATGTCCTTGAATGTATTCTTAGAATTAAATCTAATGCAGTTGGACTTAACGGAATGAACCCTAAATTTATAAAAATTCTTCTCCCTAAAATCTTGCCCCACTTAACTCATGTGCTCAATACATCACTTACTACTACTGTCTTCCCCGCGATATGGAAATCTGCCAAAATAGTCTCTATCCTAAAGCCAGACAATAACTATCAACCGATAGCTATATTGCCATAAGTATCAAAAGTTTTGGAACATCTTATGGTAGATCAAATTCGAATCCACATGTATGACAATTCGCTGTTAAATGAAAAGCAATCTGGTCCGTCCACTAGATAAATTAGAAGAATGTATTGATGTTTGTAATAGTGAGTTAATGAAGATCTTAGGCTGGACAAAAAACAATGGTCTCTTTCTGAACCCATCCAAATCCAAAGAATATGTGAAAGAAGCAAGAAATTTGGGTTTTCATTTCAATAGAAATCTCAACTGGAACACACATATAGTGAAAGCTGTGGGAAGAACATATGACGTGTTAAGAAATTTAAATCTGTCCCAACAATATCTCCCTACCCATATTCGTTTACAAATAGCAAAAGCATTTCTTTTACCCACACTTTTCTATGGCATCGAAGTGTTTGCAAAGTTTGCAATGCAAACTGTGATGCCTTAAATTCTAACAAACTGAAAGTTGCACATAACAATATTGCCCGATATGTTTATGGACTAAAACGTAGAGCTACCAGCTACTCAACAAAACTATTCGACCTTTCTCTTAACTCATGGACCAACTTCAGGGTGTTAATACAACTGCAAATAATTAACTTTAAAAAACAATCACTGTACCTCTTTGAATAACTTGAGTTCTCAACATCAAGACGGACAAATAATTTAGTTATTCCAAGGCACAAACTTCATTTATCAGAAAGACAATTTGGTGTTTATGGTATTCGGATTTGGAACCAATTACCAAACTTCCTAAAATGCATTAGCGGCGCGACGCGATTTCAAAATCAACTTAAAACATATCTTATAAATCATAGTTCTTAATATCACGTGTAACGAGTAGGGAAATAGGGAACCGATAGGGAATAATAGAATAAGTTTTATAGGAATATTAATACAAAATAATAATAATTAAATTAAAATGAATATAAATTTAAATTTAATGATCATTACATCAGATAAGTCGGATTATGTTTGTCAATGTAAATTCTGTAGGGTAGAGTGGGGGGTTGTGATCATAGTTTTGTTTTTCGAACATAACTTCGCCAAAAATGAATTTTTGACATTTCGAAAATTTGTGGGGGGTTGTGAGCCACCCATCTAAAAGTTCAAAATTCCTGTTTTTAAGCCATTATTCTTTATTAAATGAAAAAATGAACAATTTTTCTCATATTCTGAATTAAGAAATATCTATGAAGAGTGAAAATTGATTGACGGCATCAGGCTTTTTTCTTTTATATACGAGCACTTTTTGCTTATGGCTGTTCTTTTGTTTGCCTTTTTGATGTTTTTTTACTTCTTTGGAGAGTTTTTTCTCTGTTTTATTGCGCGTCATTGCAATATTCTCTTTGAAAGTCAAAACCGACTTTTTTCAAAGTGGCTCACAACCCCCCATGTCTCACTTTTTTTTTTGGTGACGTCACAAAACCAAAAAGAAATTGTTAAAAAAAAAACATATTTCTATTAAAAAGGCAATTGACCAAAGATATTTCCCTTATACTTACAATTGTAATTACGAAAAAAATGTTGTATATTATTCACAAGTTCAAAAATGAAAAAAAAACTTTCTTTTTTTGAAAAAAAAAGTCGAGTTCTGGTTCACGATCTTAAAGAAGGAGTAGACTGATAGGTTGCTTGCCAAAAGTTAGGTAATAAGAAGGGAGACACATGAAAAAAACAAAAAGTTTAAATATATTTTTTTTGTGTCAAATATTCGAGTGGCTCACAACCCCCAGCGGCTCAGAACCCCCATTCTCCCCTATATTTGTGACTAGTGCATTAATTTATAAATTCAACAAAATCTAAATCTAAAAGCGGAATTGCGTCAGATTTACTTTTCCGAAAGTAGTGGAATCGAGGACATGCCTGATAGTTATCTAATTTTGACAAAAGTTTAAAAATCTGTTTGAAAGCATATTATAATAATAATAACAAAGTTAAGGAACGCCAACATTGAAAACAAAAAAAGTTTCGCTCACTAAGACCCATTTTCCGACCGAACGCTATGGCAACTATGAAACATAGTCATCCGATCCTGTGCAAAGTAAGAAGGATATGTGCAAATTCAGCTCGAAAGCTTCAAACTGAGAGATTAGTATGCGTAGAAACAGTCAGACAGACAAACGAACGTACAAAGCTCAATCGACTCAGCTCGTCGCTTTGGTTAAGAATATATAATAATAATATAAAAAACGAGAAAGGCAAAGCTAACTTCGTCTGTACCGAAGTTTTGATACACGAAATAGCTTGTCACAACGGTTGGCGACTTCGACCAAACTTCGCCAAATCAGCTTAAAAACATTCAATATTACCCATGGATGCGTTTGAGAGCGATAATATTGAGAACAAACCAGTTTTTCTCACTAAAACCCATTTTTCGAACGAACATTTGTATGGCAGCTACAAGAAGTAGTCATCCGATCCGGTCGGTTCCGACATATTAGCAGCGTGCAGTAAAAAGAAGACTCTGTGCAAAGTTTAGTCGATAGCTCCAAAACTGAGGGACTAGTCGTCTCATTTTATAAATATTCCTTTTCCCTTAGGGACTTCAACAGAGAAAGCTCTGCAGTCAAAATAAAAGACAAGAAGCCTACAAACACTCAAAATCAATTCCTCACATCTGAAGCTTTTTCTTAGGGCGCTTTGAATGAAATGCATAAGATACACCAATCATCTGAACCTAAGATCCTTGATAGAACATTCATTTAGTAAAGCTAAATAAATCTAAATTTGAACAAAACTGCTTTTTTTTCTTGTCTACCCCTGAATTTTTTAAAGCATATTGTTTTATAACCTATTTCCACTGGCTTCATTTCTTATCATTTTCATTTCTAAAAATGAAGCCGTTTCCATTGACAAATTGTCATCATCAAAATTGCGCCTACTTTTTACTTTTTTTCGGGGAAATAGTCATCATTTTCGAGAAATGATAGAAATGAAAGGCAAAATGAAGTGACAATTCGTATGGAAGAAATGATGTCATTTTTTTCATTTCTTGTCATTTCATGAAATGAAGCTTCATTTGTTCAGTGGAAATAGGCTATTATATTCTAACTACACAGTAAATCTTTCAAATGAATTTTTCTAGTTTTTTCATATTATTAATTCTGATTGCTTAAAATTGTGAAAATTATTTTGCATAAAAACAGAGGGTCAGACATGGGGCTATATTAACTCAATGCGACATGCTTATCAAGAAAATATGTATATATTGTATATACGCTCAGAAATGCTTTCATCTGTGCCTTACAAATATCAATATAGCATTATACATAGTATCCCTTGCAAGTGTTAATCTCAAATTGCCTATAAGTTTTAATATTGCTTAATTCTCCCCTGGGAAGGCTGCTCGGCACTTGCCCAAATGCGTAAATTTACTTATCGGAATTCCAAATGCAAGCAGAGCTAATGGATTTTTTGGATTTTTCCCAGCAGCCTTCTAACTTATCAGCAAACTGATTTCTGGTCAAACAAACCTTCTGGCCCATTGGCCGGCTCGTACCGCACCGCTGCCATGTATAAGAACAAGTAATTTCTTAGATTGAGCCAACTGGGCGGGCTGTGTGTAGACAAAGGTAGAACGCTCAAACGGCTGGCCAAAGGGAATGTAGGTGCGTTTAAGGCCATGCTGTTCCAATAGAGCATACACAATATCCGAGATTTCCTAGAAAGAGCAGAAGGAAATACTAAGGCATTTTTGGGATAAACATGGGATTTACTTACATTGCCTATCTTGTCGTAGTGCCTCATATTTTCCACGTCCACCTTGCTGATAGCATAGACAAAGGGCTCGTCGCCTGCCTCCCCAGTATCGGGATTAGTCTTGCACAAAACGCCAGCTAAGTATTTAGAGAAAGATAGGTATGATAGCCATGTCTTTGGGTTTACGCTAACGACTCTCACCTGCATTGAAAGCGTATCCGTACTCTTTGAGACGCTTAACAGCTTCCTCACAATTGGCCACAGGAGCCTCTGCCATGTTTATACTCCTGCGTGAAATGTGTAGAAAATGACAAAGTCGCGACCACATTATTTTGTTTAGATTTGACTTATTCAACATGCACTTACAGACTGAGAGGGCAATCGTTCCAATTGTTTAATTTATGGCGTATTCTTCTATGGCGTATTCTTATGGCGTATTCTTCTTGTTGATAAAAAGCCGCAAAATGTGACAAAAGTACCTTTTTATCGATAAGCATCGAAAGCATTTGCTGCGCGCCAATTTTTCAAATTTCCCATCATTAAAGTTTTTTAAATAACATAAACTATTTCAAACAAAGAACATGTAAAAAAATTTTTCTTAATATAATGGGGGGTAAAAACACTAGAAATGATTTAAGTTGTTGTAAGCTAAAGGCTGATTTGAATGCAGGAAAATAAATTTTTACGAACTTGACACTTTTGAGCTGTTCTGTTCTATTAGTTCTTTTAATCTAAATTGTTGTAAATGTTTATTGTAACTAAACTATGATTATACCCATTACTCATAGAGTAAAAAGGGTATACTAAAGAGAAGTTACAAATTCTTACACAATTTTGTCATGCCTCTTCCTCTTTGGATCTGCTAATTTGCATATAAACCGAACAGTTAAAAAAAATTTTATTTTTCATTTTAATAAAAAAAAATCCGAAATTAGATCTCGACATGCCCATCATAACGTAATTTGCGGTTTTGCACAAAAATTTTTTTGTTAATTTTATAAACAATTTCAAAAATCGTCAAAAACGGAAAAATGGAAAAAAGGGTTTTTCAAAAACGTGATATCTCAGGTTTCGTTTATCGGACAGGTATCAAATTGATACTGGTGAAAAGTATTTTACTGTAGCTACTCAAATAATAGTTTTATTGATTTTTAAATTATTTAATAATTGTTGCTAAAAAATTATTTATAATTTTTTCTCAGTGTTAACTACCATGATATAGCTTCTAAGCATAAACAATTTATTGTCCTAAACGTAACTTAAATTTTGGTGTTTTCAAAAAGATGGAGACTTTTATAGTTTAAAAGTTATGAATTTATGAATTGCGACACTTTTTAATTCTACCCAAAAACCGAATTTTTTTTTTCTTCTCACTTTGCTTGCTTATTCACGTACTGATAAGAAGAGCATCAAATTTGAAGATTAAATACATAAATTAGAGTACCTATTGGAGATTGTTATCTGTAACGGTTATTTTCATGCTGTTTATGTTTTGCTTATTGCATTCATCTTATCTATAACGGGAAAGTTGACTTCATTTTAAATTTGGTTTCAACTAATTCGTCTTCGAGAATCACTTTTGAATAAGCAGAGGACAAGTGATCAATCAAGTGAAAATATGAAGACGTGTGCAGAGCGCTGTAAGAGTTATCGCGAAAAAGTTAAGTCGAATAAAGAGTTGTCAGAAATTGTTCGCGTAAAAAATGCAGAGAGAATGAGAACATACAGAAAAAACTTAAAAAACAAATTGAAAGAAAATAAGGCAATTATAGAGAATGTCAAGACGTACAATCGAAACCGTATGCAAAGCTATCGAAATAAATTAAGAGAAGAAAACCCAAAAAGACCCAGAACTTTCAATTGGATCATCAAACAATGGATACAAGTGCAAGAATACCCTTTACAAAGCAATAAAGAAAGTGGAAATGGCATTACCAAAGGACATACAAAAAAAAAGGATATTATTAAAGTGCTTGTAGAGAAGTATTTAACGGACGAGGATGAACACGGTTCAACAAATCAAATAGACGAAGATAAGCAAACCATTGAAGACTTTTACAACAGCGATGACATTTCAACGGAAACTGCCGGAAGAAAGGCAACATTATTGAAGCACTCTGACTTGCCAATTTCTAAACGATTTATGATAATAACTACAGAAGAAGCGTACAAGATTTTTAAAGCAACGTATCCAAAGAAATTAATTTCTCGCAGCAAGTTCTACAAATGTAGACCAAAACATATTGTGCAATCCAGCAAGCTTCCTCACAATATGTGTGTTTGCCAATACCATGCAAATTTCTCATTCTTGCTAGAAGCAAGCAATAAAATCATTAAATCCATTCCATCAAACTTCGGCCACTTTTTAAAAAAAGTGTGTTGCGACGAAGCCAATGAAGTTTGTATGAGAAACGAGTGTGATGAATGTGTTGTAGAAATTGTAGATTCTCTTGTCCCTTTAAATGAAATTAATCGGCTCGAAGACAGTGTCGAATGGAAAATTTGGCGAATGATTGATAAACGCATGGTGCTTAGCCAAACAAAAGGAACTGCTTTTGATGTACTCAGCGAATTGCAAATGCACTTGCCAAAATTTAAAACGCATTGTTATGTTAAAAGAGTACAACAACAGTACTTTCAAAAACGGAAAATGTCCATTGCTAAGGATGAGGTTGTTTTGCAAATTGATTTTGCCGAAAACTATCGCCTAGTCAACCAGAATGAAATCCAATCAGCTCACTTTAGCTACTCACAAGTTACTATTTTTACCTGTGTCGCCTGGTTGCACACTGGAACAAAATCATTTGCGATCACGCACATTTATGAATATAATAAATGTTTTGTTTAAATAAAAAGATTTTTTGTCTTATGTTAATGCCAGTGGAAAAAGTGTAGCGTGCGACAGCGTAGCGCGACACAATGGGTTTTACGGCTTTTCTAAAAATCCGTAAACATTATTAAGACCAAACGATCGGTTTTTGTCTTCTAATATTCTTAACTTTCTTTAGGATATTAACTTTCATAGGGTTCATTTTGCATAATTCGCTAAAAATTGCGTTTGAAATGAAAATTTTGAAACTAACTTCCACTTTGTGTAGCGTGCGACACGTCACAATTTTATCAATTATTTTCAAAACAGTGACTCCAGTGAAATTGAACCTTATTCCCTCCGAAAGTACTCTCAATTCACTCTAAACAAATAACAAAAGTTTACGGTAAATCTTTAAAAAAGCCCCCAAAAATTGATTTTCATTAGCTAAAATCGTGCGAATGTAGCGTGCGACACGTGGGATTTGCCCATATCAGAGTGTATGTCCGGTTGATTTATGCCAGGCAAATCGATACTCTGTGTTTGTCCTCAGAGAAAAGGGATAAGTGTCAAAAAATATAGATGATATATTCACAAATTATGTAATGTTGTTTTACAAGTTTTGATGCTGTTCATATTTTTCCTCCAGATATTTAAAGACTGATTCAATGGCCGAATATGAGGTCCATTCATGTACGCGATGACCTGCTGAAAAACGGGGCATCGAATCACGCTTGGTGGTGAGTTCAGTGTCCAGTGGCTCCGAGCTTGTACCCCAATTGCGAGCCGTCTGGTAAAGATATTCTTTACTCTTTGGCTGAAGACTTCCGTTCACTGAATCCGTCAAGGCAATGGCAAAGACCTTCTCCTTGAAGAAGTCTATATATAGTTCCGCCTTGGAAGAGAAATGGGGAAAACTTGAGTTTATTTTATAATATTTTATTTTACCAAGACCTACCAAATCTATGGTCAGAAAGCCTCCGTAACTATGGGCCACTATAGCAACACTCTCGGGATTCGAGGGTATTACGATATTCTCCCAGACATAAGTGAGATGGCTTAAATGACTCTCCGCACCCTTGATAGGTTTCGGTTTTCCATTAACCATGCGCGTGATATCATTCGTATTTGTAATAAGTAAATCATAGCCAAGTTCTTGGGCTTTTCGCACATAAGGCAACTGAGATCCATGATCCATGGAATTGTTGATGATTAAACTGGAAAAACGTTAAGAACAGTAAATGATTATTATGTAGAAACGAAGAAATTTGGTAGCCAATGCTAAATTATAACGGAACTGGGCCACTATTCGGACTTCTCTCCTCAAACTCTGGGCGCCAAAAGCTGGAGCTTTGAAAGAAAACACTTTTTTAGAGATTTCGAGGCGCGATCAAACACACGAGCTTTTGCACAGCAGACGCACACACTACCCACTGCACCACAACCGTTCGGTATAACAAATATTCGTTCAGGAATGTAGAGAAAAATAGAGTCCTTGGTCCATACATCACAATTCTCAAACAATTACTGGCATTCAGAGGAATGTGCAGTTGCCGGATGTTCTTATAAACCAAGTATGGCCTTAAATGGCCGTAAAATGTAGAGGGATAGTGGAATCAGTTTCTTAGTTACATGGCGGATGCATTACCATATGCTAAAAATGCCACTTAAAGAGTTCTTTGTTAAAGAGCTGACGAAAACTGTTCATGATTCGAATTGAAATTTACGATGGACAATTTGTTCAGTCGTTTGGAAAGCAAGCGTACAATATAATAATAGTTTGCAGTCTACGAGCCTTTGATGTGAACATGATGCCAAATTTAAGGGCTTATTTCCTAAATCACTATCGTTCTTCTTTCAATAAAATAATAATAGAATTACCAGCAAGCAGATCACTTGTTGCTCTATTCTTTCTTTTTTTCTGCAAGTCTTGTTTATTTAGCTGCTCCATAGATAAATGAAAAGAACAACAGCCGCATAGAAATAATAATATCAATCGTGAAATAGCAAACAATAGAAACAATTTAAAACCCTCTCTTCGCCCCACTTCCCCCAATGTTAAGTCTCTGTCAAGTCACTGTCTTTTATTTTAGTTAAAAAATAGTTAGGTCTGATAAAGTTGCGATTGTTCACAACTGTAATCAACTTATGCTATTAACATCAAAAAGGCAGTTGAAGCTATGATTTCTACAGCGGAAAGCCTACTGAAGATTCATTCGGGAGAGTGATGAAACGGTACCGTATAAGCAACCAGCTCTTTTTGATGTTTAATGCATAAGTTGTTTACAGTTGTGAACAATCGCAACTTTTTCGGACCTAGAGCCAGGCAAACTCACTAATTAAATATTGGAAAGGTAGCCAGATAAATTACAAAACGAGAAAGGCAAAGCTAACTTCGTCTGTACCGAAGTTCTGATACACTTGAAAAAGCTTGTCTCAACGGATAGCGACTTCGACCAAACTTCGCAGATCAGCTTAAAAACATTACTTATTACCCATGACCGTGTTTGAGAGCAGAAATATTGAGAGCAAAACAGTTTTTCTCACTAAAACCCATTTTCCGAACGAACATTTGTATGGCAGCTACAAGAAGTAGTTATCCGATCCGGTCGGTTCCGACATATTAGCAGCGTGTAGTAAAAAGAATACTCTGTGCAAAGTTTCAGCTCGATTGCTCCAAAACTGAGGGACTAGTTCGCGTAGAAACAGACAGACGGACAGACGGACGGACGGACAGACGGACGGACAAAGCTTAATCGACTCAGCTCTTCATGCTGATCAAGAATATATATGGGCATTTCCAAAAAAAGGTCCACCAGGCCCAAAAAAATTAATGTGGTTAAAAACACTATATTTGATAGAATTTTTATAGAGAAACAATGCAATTAAACTAATGTAAGCTAATCTTACATTTACTAATAACCCAATTGTATATTTTCGGTTTCACGGCCGTGCTAGTGCAATTTATCTCATTTTGACATTAAATTTGCTTAATTTTTTGCAAAAAAGTGCCTATAAATTACATGTACTTTCGCTATCTAAAATCTTTCTGATGGTACAAAGAGCTATACTAGAATGATTAAGAAACCATAAGAAACTATGTCAATGCAATTAACTGTAAGTTTTTGCTTTGCATAATAGCAGAAACCACATAAATATGATGATGGAAAAAATGTCACGTTCGACATGTCACGTATCGACAGAGATACAAATTTTTTTACAATAAATGTACTCAAGATTTTTAAATCAAATAATATACATTTCAAAGAACTATTCATTCATAAGATATTAAGATTATTTGGGCTTAATTATTGTGTTAGGTTTCGCTAAATTTAGTAATTATATAACTGCTCGCGAAAACCACTTCTGTTTTTGTCACGTTCGAATAGCTTGCAATTTTGTCATTATTTTGGAAACCGAATTTCACTTGATGAACACTTTAACACTAATTAAAGTGTTTGCTCAGAGCTATATTATACAGTAAAAAACGAATTAAAAATTCGATTTAATTTGACTTTTTTTCATTTTCGATTTGTACGACGGTCACGGTTCGACAGAATGGAAATGCCCATATACTTTATGTGGTCGGAGATGATTCCTTCTATGCGTTGCAAACTTCTGGGCAAAATTATAATTCACTTTTCAAGTTTATAATTAGTTAAAAAACTTTAATAGAAGTTACAAAATCATCGCTATTTTCAAAAAAAAAAATTTTGAAAAATAATTTTACTTGGAATTTTTGGAGATTTCGTTTTTTCACTATTTCTTGACGCACTTTGAACCAAATTTCCTGAGATCTATTTGACCTATTTTGATAATCTTTTTTTCCGGTGAAAGCCAACACCCAAAATCTATCAAAAATAATTTTCATATCATAGAAAACAGTTGTCAAAACTTTAAATGCGATTATCTCAGAACCAGTTTTTCCAAAATGGTTGCAAAAATTTAAAGAGTAAATGTTGACCGATTTTCAAATTCTTTTTTTTAATTACTCCTAATACCCACCATTCTGGTGTGTTTTGGATCGGTCAAAAAATAACGGAGCTTTTTGACTTTGACGGAGAAATTTTGACTTTGATACAAAATAATTCAGCTTATTACACTAGTTTACAAAAATAAAAAAAATAAATGACCCATTTCAACTGATATATTTTTGTAGTGTAGTTTGAAAAATCAATTTCAAACAATTTTTTGTGGCTTCGTTTTTGAAATATGAATTTTTTTCACTTTTTTGGTTGGTGCTATTACATTTTAAGCCATATCTGACATCATAATTGTCAGATGTTTTAAAATCGGTTAGGTAGTTTTGATTCAACGACCAAATATATTTCAAAAAATTCAATTTTTTGCTTAAAAATGCAAGGAATTTCATTTTTAAACTTCTAGAAAATATATAAAAAAGTCAAAAAAATTATTTTTATTTTTTCTACTTCAGAATCGCACTTTTACGAAGACAATAAGGTATTGGTGAGTAAAATCGTGTCACACGTACAGATGATGGATCAAATTGAGTAGAAGAACTAACAGTCAAATTTGAGTATTTTGTGTGTTCACAAAAAATAAACTTGTATTTTTCTTCGTCTTTTGGTCACTTTATGAAGTTAGCGAAAAGTCAGAACAAAAATTATAATCAAGAACCAAACAAAAGTCGAAGCAAACGGAAATTTATTATGGAATAATCACGAAAATACCACATTTTTTTGCACTAAATTGCTCACAGCTCCTGTGTTTGTTCATAGATTTTGATAATCGATTGATTTTGATAAATAAAAATATTTTTTTTGATTTTTTTATACTTTTTCCAGGCGTTCATAAATGAAATTTCTCCCATTTTCGAGCAAAAAAAAATTTTTTTGAAATATTTTTGGTTATTGTATTCAAATTACTAAGCCGATTTAAAAACAATGTTTTATGCAATTACTGGCAGTTCAATTACTTTTCGATTTCCATCTTGCCTGACTCTATCTGACAATAAGGAAGTGAGATATGGCTTAAAATGTAAGAGCACCTACCAAAAATATGAAAAAGAAATCCTATTTTGAAAACGGAGCCATAAAAAATGTTTTTTAAATCGATTTTTGAGATCACCATTACAAACTACACTAAAAAAAATTTCAGTAGAAATGGGTCTTTTTGGCTGTAAACTAGTGTTATTGACCGATCGACAATATCCTAGTTCATACCAGAATTACATCAGTTTTGAACAAAACCGCTTTTTCATTTTCACTTTCAGACAATCCGTTCTCAAAAATTTTTTGCAACCATGGGCCTGTTTTGGTTAGCTTTAAACCAGCCAAACCAACAACAAAAAGTAAATTTTATTTAACCGAATTTTTTTTACACCTGAAGATAAAAAGTACCCTGACAGTGAAACATTTTCTTTCTCTTTGTATAAACGCGTGGATCTCAGACTATAAGAGGTAGTGCCACAAATTTTTGCATGTATGAACGTGTATTCCGTACCCAGATCAAGTTTGCTCCAGATTTGGCAAATTCCTCCTCCATCTTCTTCTAACCGCGAAAAACTGTCAGAGCTACAATTTTTAAGCTTGAACCTAGAGACTTAATACATATTTAGTTAGGCCGACTATTTGTCTATTTTGTATACCACAATAAGATCCGAGCAAAAACACCGAAGATATGCAAGTGTGCCTTCCTATTTATTCAAATAAATTTTAAAATTAAAGGAATTCAAAGCTATAGGAACCACATTACTTGGAACAGAGTATTTTGCTGTCGTGGCCCTTACTTGTTCTATATAAAATAATCATATCTATTCATTAAAACAAAAGCTGAAGAAAAACTGAGCTTTAAATTAATTTTAGATGGGTCGGTCGAGAACAAGAAAAAGTTTCAAATGCATTGCCACATCAATTGGACTGTTTCAGAACTTCGTTACAAATGCTCTAAAATCAGAAAAGAACATTGAAAGGCGATGAAGACGCAAGAAATCATCATTAGCAACCGATAATCGTATTGTGTTATTATAGTATTAAATCATCCAAAGCGATTGCAAGCGAAATTGGCAACACGAACTGACCGACTGCGATTAGTAAGTGGAAAGCCCTCCAAGTTCCTTTGCTTAGAAAGAAAATTTTTAAAGATGTGGAAAAACTTTGCATTTGTTAATAAAGACTAGCACGGATTAGAGGGTGCAACAAAATGGCACAAGATTCTTTGGAGCGATGAAACTAAGATTAAGTTGTTTGGAACGTTTCTTTAAGCATCGTTTCCAATCAAATTTATCTTATTTTCATCGCTCTTGAGATAGTTGTGCCCTTTTTTCCACCCTCTGGTTCATGTCAGTCTTTACGACCAAATGTAAAGTATCCCCACGGGCTATCGCGTCAGGTAAATTTGAACTTACTAATCGCCGTCGATCAGTTCGTGTTGCCCATTTCGCTTGCAATTGCTTTTGATGATTTAAAAGTGCCAAGATTAACAAATAACACAATACACAGCCTAACAGTGTTTTTGGCGCAGGCCTATTTCGATCTAATTATGTTAATATTGATTGCACTGAACAAAACTGCATCAATGGTTTTGTTCTATCAACTCTTGTTTACAATATATAGTCTGCTATATGAACTTGTTGGAATTCAGTCACTCTAGAATTTATGGGGGCCACACTTGGCATAAATATCTAGATTTATGAGCTATTAGCTACAGAGTACATGTCAGAGCATCTTAAAAAATCAAATGCGCTATATAAGTTAAGCAGAAAGCTTCTAAATTGGGCCGTTAAGTCAGACAGTTCTAGTTTTAAAGTAATTTTCTCCAAATAAATAGCTAGTGGCGGCTGTGGAATTTTTATTGGAACTACCGAGGCATATAGACCAACAAACGTTGTAGTAATTAAGCCTAAAATACAGTTTAATCTATGGGAGGAAAACTAGATTGTCACTCTAAATCTTTATAGGAACTGTAAAGAGGCTCCTTGATTCAGCATAAATTGTTATATAATAACATGTAGATGATAAATTCTATGTTTAACCAAGTAGCCTTTACACAGTTCCTATGTACTATCTTATAAAGTGATATATGTATTTTCGTCTTAAACAGACTGTAACTTTGCCAAATTAACTGATATAAATGCCATAAAAATCACATAAATAGATCACATGTTTGGCTTTATGCCATAAATCGAGAGTAGTCTGAGCTTAGAGGCCAATTAGGACACTTTCTGCTGTACTTATATAGCGCATTTGAATTTTCAAAAATGAATTAATATGTGCTCTGTCGAAAATAGCTCATAAGACCAGATATTAATGCCTAGAGTGGCCTCCATAAATCCTAGAGTGCCAAGAACTTAACTTTTTCGTTTTTCCGCCATATCTTGAAAACAAGAGGTGAAGAGGTGAGCCGAAACAGTTTTGGAATCAGTGAACATAAAATTATCATAATTTCATAAACAACAGGGCTGATCTTCACAAAGTTGGTAATTTTGTTGACCTGAAGTTAGGAAACCGTCCAATTGATGTGGCAAAGCATTTGTAACGTTTTTCCTTGTTCTCGGAGCATATGCTCAGCACTGCAGTGATGTTCCCGATCCGACTAAAATTAATTCAAAGCTCAGTTAAGCCTTTATTACAGTAATCCGATTTAATATTTTACGTTTTGCAAACGAAGGCAGCAGGAAATAAGTAAATCAGTAGAAAAATTCAAGTTTTCTTAATTTTATGCAACACGCACCTATTTTAATGACCAGTCAAAATTTGCCGCTTTTGTTAACTTTTGTGTTTTTGAGTTTTTCTTTAACACTTTTAAACTGTACATTATTCTGTTTTAATGAATAGATATGATTATTTAAAAAAAATTATTGTTTCAGAGAGAAAAACAAAGGCAAATGTTAAAGGCCTATACTCAGATGAGATGAACTTTTAGTTTGGTACGATATTTCACATGAATAGAAACAATTTCATATAAATAAGATGCCTTTTCAAACGTATTCAGATTTGAAAGCAGTACAAAATTGTTTCTATTCATGTGAAATATCGTACCTAACTAAAAATTTATCTCATCTGAGTATAAGCCTTAAAGGTATAAAATATAGAAGGAAACAAAAACGAAGAGTGAAACCTAACACCAGAGCTCCCCAGCCATGCGTGTTAGAGAGAGCCGTTTCGCTTGGTCGTGTTGTTTCTCTCTTGTGTATCTAGTGCAGTGGTGCACAAATTATTTTTTTCCTACCCCATGGGATAGGAAGTCAAAATGCTGCCGGCGTCGCAGCCGACACACGCATAGAGAGAGAGAATACGTGTGCTCTATAAATAGCACGCACACACATTTATTTGTTTGTTTGTAGCCCATGTTTGACATAATGACGTTTACTTCGTGTTTCACTGCTACACACACCATCGCAAAGCTTGATAGTGTGTGTTTGGGCACCACTGATCTAGTGCCATTCTCGCTTGGACCGGTGGTTTGCAAAAAGTAATAAAAGAGCCCAATGGCGTAGCCAGGAATTTTTCAGGGCGGGTTCTGAGAACCAAATTTTTTGTGGGGGTTTGGCGAAAACAAAGGCAATACTTTCATTTTTTTTTTTGATACTACAACAATTTTGGAATTACCTATAGAATTCAACTGCACTATCATTTCCAGGTCAAAGTGTAAAACTTTTTTTTTGATTTTAAGTTTCATTTAAAGCACAAATATTCAATTTCGACCTTAATTTCCTGCATAATTTTTAAACATTTTTTGTTCATCATGAATGGAAAAATATATAAATTAACCGCGTCTTCATTTTTATCATAAAGCTAAACGAAATTCTGAAATTTTAGGTTGAGCACAAATGCCTTTTACCGTCTAAAAAATGTTCAAAACGCCGGGCAGACTGATTGATAGAGCAAAAAGGTAGATTCATTAAATGGTTTCAGTGCTTCTAAGGTGGACCAACAAGAATTAACAAAAGTCCAGTGCGATTTTCTTTCAAAAAACCAACTCTATATACAAAACGAAAAAAGGATAATTGCCACATTATGGCTCCAAAAACGAGCAATATTTCGAAAATTTATTAAAATCTGCATTCCACAAGCGGTTTCCGTAAACACAGACTGTATACATTTTGTTCAACAAATTTTGGCAACGATTCGGTTGCGGTGTCTAACTCGTCCGATTTCGATTACGGTTATAGTTATATTTTATAGAAAACGGGAATGGGATGCTTGTCCGATTGATGTACAAGTAAAAGAGCAAGTAAAAGAAGACCAATAAATGCCATGAATCAAACTGAAATTAATTTCAGGTTTAGTCCCTGGTTTGGAGGTAAAATTGGAAAGAGAAGGCCCCCCCAGGATAATTTTTAAACGCTTAAAGTTTATAATTTATGAAAAACCGCTCTTGGGAAAAATATTAAATGAAATAAGGCCCCAATTTGGGGTGTTATGTCATAATAAGCAACCCTTAAAGAATAAAAAGGCCCCATGCGATGAAATAAAGACAAAAAATTTCGAGCAAAATGTTAATACAAAATATTTTTTTGTCCCAAATATTCGCCTGTAGCGCTAAAATTTAAGCAATTTTTTTAATAAAATTTAATAATTTGATAAAAAAAAAATCGTGCAATTTTTGTATTTAGCAAAAGTAAGAAAATTTAAATAAGAACCCAAAAAATCATATCAAAAATTTGCGTCTAATTTCCTTTTAAAATAAAATAAGGCCCCAAAAATTAGTTTTGCGGTCTTATTTCATTTCTTCCTTTGAGGACTTATTTCATTTTGAAATTATATTTAGGAAATAATTCCCCAATTCAGAAAATAATGCCCCAAATTTGATCAAAAATAGTGGTTTTTGTTTTCTATATAAATTGTTGGGGTCTTATTGCATTTTACTTTTGGGGCCTCATTTTATTGGGGCCGTATTTCGCAGCGCCCTCAATTAATAATTATTAAACAACTTTGCGAGATGTGTAGAGCAAATTTTAAAATTTTACCTTCAGGTAAAATACACGCCATTTGTATTTTGCTATTGCTTTTAAGCTCTGTGGTTAAATCGCTCAAAAATTAAAATGTTTTCTTATTTATTTGATATTTGACGAAAAGAATTTACATATTTGTAGATCAAAACCGGAATTGAAAACACGACTGATACTTATCCGATTTTGACAAATGTTTCCAAATCTGTTTGAAAGCATATTATATTAATCATGACAAAGTTAGGGACGCCAACATTGAAAACAAAAAAGTTTTTCTTACTAAGACCCATTTTCCGACCGAACGCTATGGCAACTATGAGATAGTCATTCGATCCTGTCGTTTTAGACATATTAGCAGCGTGCAAAATAAGTAGGATATGTGCAAATTCAGCTCAAAAGCTTCAAACTGAGAGATTAGTTTGCATAGAAACAGTCAGACCGACAGACAAAGCTTAATCGACTCAGCTCGTCGCTTTGGTTCAGAATATATAATAATAATAAAAAAAATGGGACTTCAACAGAGAAAGCTCTGCAGTCAAAAAAAGAGACAAGAAGCCTACAAACACTCAAAATCAATTCCTCACATCTGAAGCTCTTTCTTAGGGCGCATTGAATGAAATGCATAAGATACACCAATCATCTGAACCTAAGATCTGTGATAGAACATTCATTTAGTAAAGCTAAATAAATCTAAATTTGAACAAAACTGTTTTATTTTCTTGTCTACCCCTGAATTTTTTAAAGCATATTGTTTTATAACCTATTTCCACTGGCTTCATTTCTTATCATTTTCATTTATAAAAATGAAGCCGTTTCCATTGACAAATTGTCATCATCAAAATTGCGCCTACTTTTTACTTTTTTTCGGGGAAATAGTCATCATTTTCGAGAAATGATAGAAATGAAAGGCAAAATGAGGTGACAATTCGTATGGAAGAAATGATGTCATTTTTGCATTTCTTGTCATTTCATGAAATGAAGCTTCATTTGTTCAGTGGAAATAGGCTATTATATTCTAACTACACAGTACATCTTTCAAATGAATTTTTCTAGTTTTTTCATATCATTAATTCTGATTGCTTAAAATTGTGAAAATTATTTTGCATAAAAACAGAGGGTCAGACATGGGGCTATATTAACTCAATGCGACATGCTTATCAAGAAAATATGTATATATATACGCTCAGAAATGCTTTCATCTGTGCCTTACAAATATCAATATAGCATTATACATAGTATCCCTTGCAAGTGTTAATCTCAAATTGCCTATAAGTTTTAATATTGCTTAATTCTCCCCTGGGAAGGCTGCTCGGCACTTGCCCAAATGCGTAAATTTACTTATCGGAATTCCAAATGCAAGCAGAGCTAATGGATTTTTTGGATTTTCCCCAGCAGCCTTCTAACTTATCAGCAAACTGATTTCTGGTCAAACAAACCTTCTGGCCCATTGGCCGGCTCGTACCGCACCGCTGCCATGTATAAGAACAAGTAATTTCTTAGATTGAGCCAACTGGGCGGGCTGTGTGTAGACAAAGGTAGAACGTTCAAACGGCTGGCCAAAGGGAATGTAGGTGCGTTTAAGGCCATGCTGTTCCAATAGAGCATACACAATATCTGAGATTTCCTAGAAAGAGCAGAAGGAAATACTAAGGCATTTTTGGGATAAACATGGGATTTACTTACATTGCCTATCTTGTCGTAGTGCCTCATATTTTCTACGTCCACCTTGCTGATAGCATAGACAAAGGGCTCCTCGCCTGCCTCCCCAGTATCGGGATTAGTCTTGCACAAAACGCCAGCTAAGTATTTAGAGAAAGATATTTGTAAGTATGATAGCCATGCCTTTGGGTAAACGCCAACGACTCTCACCTGCATTGAAAGCGTAACCGTACTCTTTGAGACGCTTAACAGCTTCCTCACAATTGGCCACAGGAGCCTCTGCCATGTTTATACTCCTGCGTGAAATGTGTAGAAAATGACAAAGTCGCGACCACATTATTTTGTTTAGATTTGACTTATTCAACATGCACTTACAGACTGAGAGGGCAATCGTTCCAATTGTTTAATTTATGGCGTATTCTTCTAAGTTTGTTGTCGTTTTTGTTGATAAAAAGCCGCAAAATGTGGCAAAAGTACTCGATAAGTTGCTGGACCTGTTTATCGATAAGCATCGAAAGCATTTGCTGCGCGCCAATTTTTCAAATTTCCCATTATTAAAGTTTTTTAAATAACATAAACTATTTCAAACCAAGAACATGTAAAAAAATGTTCTTAGCGTAATGTTCTTAATATAAACGCTAGAAATGTTTTAAGTTGTAAGCTAAAGGCTGGTTTGAATGCACGAAAATAAATTTTTTGCGAACTTTACACTTTTAAACTGTTCTGTTCTGTTAGTTCTTTTGATCTAAATTGTTGTAAATGTTTATTGTAACTGAACTATGATTAGACCCATTACTCATAGAGTAAAAAGGGTATGCTAAAAAGAATTTACAAATTCTTACACCATTTTGTCATGCCTCTTCCTCTTGGGATCTGCCAATTTTCATATATCAATTCACTTGACCATAAAATAAAGTTGCAAACTTCTTAAAACTACAGATTCTGCCCACATACTATTACTAAAGAACATTAGATTAATTAATTTTACTATTTAATTCGTAATTTTTTGCTTTCGCCCCTTTGTTTAAGCTTTGCGCCAATGGAAATCTTTTCAAAATCAAATCAGGGTCACTTTCAGGAATACCACTATAATGTTTTAAATCTGGAATTGTCTCTGGATTAGTGTTGGGTAAAGGTTGTTTCTTTCACTGAACATGTTAAATTATTTCTTTTTTTCAAAGTGAGTCAACTCACTTAAATTGCAGACTTAAATTTAGCGGCGATTTATTAATAACTGCTGCAAAAATGATGATATTTCTAAACGGATAGTTTTTTTATTGATAAATAAGGGTTTTTTATGTCACAAATCAAAATGAATAGAGAAATAATTTTTTGATTTGGTGCAAATTTTTTATAAATTTTTTAACCCATTTTACGCCCCGCTGCACGAAGTTTTTTATTAAGAGGTGAAAGTTAATTTTCTTGGACAATTAGGACCCAGTAAACACGAATCCGAAGTCAAAAAAATGTACCTATGATATTTTCGCCAGGTGAGATGGTTCAATTACTCTAAAAGTCACATTCACAGGTGTATTAAAGTCTCCTAGTACCACTTTTTCCACGGGTTATATTATTACGGACTATTTTCGACCTTTTCTTAAAATTTTACATGACTTTCGGAATAAAGTATTTATAGTTACGTGTTTTAATTTTTTTTTTTGTTAAAAATTTTTATTTTTGTAAGGTTTTTTCAACCACCACCTGGACCCCACCTGCAAGGTGAGGGGTTACCGCAATTATTTTTATCTGAAAGCCCATGAAATTTACTATAGTATTATAGTATCGCTCACTTACTTCAATACTGGCATAACTCAAAAAATACCATTTTTGACTTGATGATGCAGAAATACTCGCATCATATTGTGTACTTTTTTTTGTAAAAATTTTCATATTGATATCTCTTATACTTTTCACGTGAGATCGAAATATGTCGAAATATAATTTTACAGGTTAATTTTCATATTTTTGCAAGAGCGTCATATCTCAGTTTTTTAGTTAAAATATCATATCTTGAAGTTTTATTAAATACCGTTTTAAATTTATAATATTTTACTAGATTAACTCGAAACTAAACTAATCTTTTTTTTTTAACAAACCCATTGAGAACTTCAAAATGGATTATTTTGAGTTATGCCAGTATTGAAGTCAGTGAGCATTCTTATTTAAAAAAAAGTACAATAGAAGAAATTCATTATGCCCACGCAAAACTTTTTATGTTTAAGAAATGGTGAATATAGCGGAAACTTATTTATAACTTTTGAATAACAGCTTTTTCATCGAAAAGTAAATGTTTTTTATAGATTAATATTAAACAAATGAAAACCATACAATAAAAATTTCTTTTAATTAAACATTTTATTAATTAATGTTTTTAATTTCTGCAATTTTAGCTCTAATCGGTATCTGATAAGGTGTAATCTGAATGATGTCCTTACCTTTTTTTTTTTTGGTTTTTCTTTGCAATCCGTATAATCAACTTCAGGGCGTCCAGCATTTGAGCTTTGATCCACCAATATAAGCTTACTTTATTACCAGTTCTTGTTTTGGGCTTCAAAATCCTTTCGCATTCGACTGTTCTCTCTCCATTTTTAATGCCAATTTCTTGGTGAAATTTATGCGTTCAGCTATTTTGACGCACTCGCTGATTTCAAATTTATTTTTATCGACAACATTATCATAAACATATGTCTGCACTGCAGAAAGTTTTTTGGCAGCGTCCCTTTTCATCTCCCACATCTTCCGCTTGGACACTTACATTGTTGTTAAAAAACTGAATTTAATAATAAACCTGCGGAAACTAGCAGCTGATTTTGGACATTTTCACATCGGTAAGCATTCGACTAATTTTTAAAAATACTTTTATACCGAACCCGGTCGAACATCAAAAGTTCAGCTCTATGACAGATTAATTTATTAGTATACATTATAGCTCTTAGAAGCACTACAATCAATATCGAATTTTGTGGCAAAGCACAATCACAGGTCACAAACACATATTTTGTTGTTTAATAGATACCTTTTACTTGTTATAGAAGCAAACAAATTAATAGCAATAATTAATTTGCTAAATCGATCAAAAATTGCAGCACGTGCTCAAAATTGTCGGGAAAGCGGTTGGCAGCGTCTGGTAGAACATATGATGTGTTTGAAGCTTCACAGCTGTGCGAATATTGAGAGAAAGGAAAATCAAAAAGTGTTTTTGGCTTATCTGATATATTAGTTATCAATTAATTATCGATGATGGTGCCAATATTTATTTTGAAAATTTAATTAATCGCCGCTAAATCGTCTGACACTTTATGCGACACAAAGCACTCCGGCTCAAATATATATTCTATTGTGTCGTCCAATGCGGTGTCAGCCTCTGGACGCTTTCCATACAGCTCGTTCATCCCATCAAAGGAGCACATCTTCCTGGTAGCACCACTTGTTCCATTGTTGCGTTTTACTTCATATAATTTCTTCTGAGAGCCCCCAACTTTGTTTTTGCTTGCACAGTGCCTTTTCTGCTGTCCAGAGGCTACTCTTGGATTCGCTTTTTGCAAATTTACTGACAGAACAGCTGTTCTTCAGATGAGGTGTTGCCATACTGTTTTTTTTATAAAAGGTCATGGTTTTTCTCAAAAAAACATTGTCAAAATGCGTGTGTAGGAAAAAACCATGATTTGGTGTTTATCCTTGCATTTTTTGGAAAAATCATGATCTGCAATCATGGTTTTTTGCATGCATAAACGTAGTAATAAAAAGGCGGAAGTATCGAGCATCGATAGTTGTTAGTGATGTGTGAACCAGATAGACGAACTGGATCTGTGATTGGAGCTGGATGGACTGGGAAGCAAGACTATAGTTCATTCGATCTTTATCATTTCTTCGGCAAATCGATAAATAATCTTGATTATTATGTATCTCTAGAAGATACGAACTATCTTGACCTGCTTGCAGACTAAGGTTTTTACAAGGACGAACATATTTTGACTCATTTATCTACGATAAATTAGAGTTAAATAATTCCTCCCTTATATTTGCAGAATATACTCTTGCCTTTGGCCCAACCTTTATCTAAATAAGATAGAACAGTAACCAAACCGAAACGTTAACAGTTTTAAATTCTCACGAACAAAACCTAAATAATGTTAACAACAAACACCGTATTTCCATTTTCGCCTTCGTCTTGGGCTTTTGGTCCAATTTGTCACCGAAAAGTTTTGCAGCGAAATGGGAGCATGACGAATTGGGCTATTTTCGGTTTTACTAATTTAAAATAAAATATTTTTTTGGGTTCGCTATTTTTAAAAGGAGTACCTTCAATCTCAGGGACGATAATATCACTTTGGTAAAATTTGGCTGGTTTGTTTAAATAATTGTGTCTAATCTTTCAGAAATATGCTTTCAACACTGCCATTATATAAGCTTGGCTTGGTTTCTTCGGGGCCTGCAAAGCCAAATTTACATACCATTTGGTTAATTATATTACACAAGGCAACAAAATTGCTTTTGATTTGTTTTGATTCTATATGATTTTCGAGTGCTGAATACGAATCTGTTTTCGGAAATGTTCCAACGTTAGTTTTTGTTTTGAGCTTAAATTTACTTTATTTTTACTACTCCTAAACAACGATCTAGCCCAACAACCCTGTTCGCTCAACTCTGTACCGCTGTAAATATCGAAAACTTTTTTTGGCATTTCAATGATTCTTGTAGCAATTGGTAAGACTATAAACTTTGCTTTGTACTACGACACTTTTTATACTACCCACCCCCTCTCACACCAGCGACAAGCGGAGACATATCTTATAGCTGCCATAGGAACTATTGGTCGAAAAGTGGGTTTTAATGAGAAAACTTTTTTGTTTTTAATGTTAACGTGTCTCACTTCAGCAATTATTAATATTATGCGCTTTTACAAAGATTTTGAAGTTTTGGTCAAAATCGGATGACTATATCTTATAGCTGTCATAGGAACTATCGGTCGAAAAGTGGGTTTTATTTAGAAAAATTGTTTGTTTGTTTTAATGCTGGCGTTCTTAAACTCTGATGAATTAAAACATTTGCAAGGGTATAAAAACTTCGGCAAAGACGAAGTTAGCTTGGCCTTCTCGTTTTTATTCGTTATAGAAAAACATAATTATTTCCCCAGCATTCTGGACATTTCCTCTTTTATCCAAGTCACATGTTTACTAATTCGGGTAAAAGCATACGGTTTATACTTTTGACAAGCCCGTCGTCCATAGGAAAGTATGCCATAGAATTGCTTTCCATTCAAATCCACCAAAGGACCTCCAGAATCACCCTGAAAATAATTTAATTTTAATTTTTAACTTCATCCATTAATTTAAATGTTACTCACATCACAGGCTCCTCGTGCTCCTATGGCATGTTTTGCACAAATATCCGTTTCCGTTAAATATACAAAACGGTGAGTTTTGCGACAAGCCGCATTGTCCATGGTTTTAAATCGTACTATTTCCAAATTTTTGGGTCTATTTGGCTGCAATCGTCCCCATCCAAGTAGTACAGCTTCTAATCCTCCACTTCGTGGAGTGGATTGCTTTAAAATTCATTTTACTAAATCTCTTACCATCTAGCGAAAATTTCGGGTACACCCGTAACAGCACAATATCATGACCTGCAAGAATTTTGAAATTCCTATGCCATTTCATGCCTATTACCCTGAAATGGGTCACGCTGCTACTGTACAATTGTGTGGAGCCTGCGGCTACAAAGAGATCATTCATACTTATAGGTCTCGGTTTGAGCACACAATGAGCTGCAGTCACCACAAATTGCTCATCAATTATAGTTCCGCCGCAAAGATGTTTATAGTACCCATTGGTATATGTCTGTACGGACACCACAAATGGGAAGGATTTGCTTGGACGAAGGGTTCGAGCCGATGCGATGCTGATTTCATCTGGAGATATGAACAGGGTAGCGTTGGGTTGTACAGTTGTCAAATCTTTTGCCTCCTTTATCGGCTTTTTGTGCGTTTGCACTGAGGAAGAGAGTTATGTACGCCACAACCGCAATAGAAAGACGGCCCATAATTGACACGATGTCTCAGATGGGAATAAACAGAAGCGGATTTGAAAATTTGCATAATGAGTAAATTAGTTCTGCTTAGTGTAGCTAACTAACCAGTCAAATTAAGGAATGCATAGATTTTAGTGAGTAATCGGTGTATATCTACTATAGTATAGTAAGTATATCGGTGTATTCTTCGGGAGAAAGAAATTAGGTAGCATTTGGAGAGCATTACTGAGAGCACTAGTGAACTGATATGGGATTATATGGGTTACCAAAAGATATATCAAAATTTTATTTTTATTAAATATTTTCCCATCCCGTCCTAAAGGACCCAACCAAATTTTCTAGGCGCTCGAAAATTCCGGAATAATGTATTAATCCCTTCCGTCAAGTGGATGTAAATCGGGTCTAGCGATATTTCCGTCCCGCACCCATATCTAGTAAATATATAAAGATTGTGAATTTCACTGCAGCATCAGCTCTGTTTGCCCATAATTGGGATTGTATAGATTCCCAAGGCTTTCCCAAAAATTAAAGGGACAATATTTTTGGATCAACTTCGACATAAGTCGCGTTTCGTTGAACCAATAATTACGAACTAAATATCAAAACAATGGCAGCCACTCTTCAATTATAATTCAATTCAAATTGGCTTTCCCCCTTTTTACCAAGCCCCTCCACCAGAGCTCTCGACTCTGTCCCCTCGTCCCCCTCCCTTTTCCAACACTCTCCCCCTCTCTCTCTTCCTGCGCTCTCCACTCATTTTCGTCCCTCCTAATTCCTCTACCCCCCAAAACCAAACAGCTTAGCACAATGTTGCCTAAACCCAATAGCTCATTTATTTGCCCCATACAAACTTTTCTTTGGTTTTCAAACAAATTTTTTTCTCTGTGCTACGGTCTATGCATCTTAAATCTCTAATAAGAGTTTGCTGTGGGTTGTATATTAGTCGTATCGGGCTACCTTATATAATTTCCAACATTATTTTTTATATTATAAATGTAAAAATTGAAGGTGTAAATCCATTGCGAAAATTAAACAAAATCGTTGAAATTTTGGAAAATTCTTATTTAAGCTTGGATAGTCCACAAAACCTCAAAATTTTTAGAAAATGGCAATTAAGCGCTTGATGTTTGAATGTCTTTGCAGCGGTTGGTAAATAGAAGTTGTAGATCCCTGAAAACGAAATTTTCAAATTTGTAATACATTTTTCATACCTAAGATTATTAAAAAGATTTGATGGATACTTAGATAATATTAGTTTATAATTTTTGTGTCAAAAAATCTGTAAACTTGCAAAATTGTATAATGATTTAAGATTATCATATCATATATATTTAGCAATGGTATACCTGATTGTTCACTGAGATTCGGCAATTGTAGACGCTTAAATAGTTAGAGCAAAAGGTACAAAAAGTCGATAAATTTTCAAAATTTGTTGTATGAGTAAGATTATTATGAAGACGTTTAAATTGACGGGTGAAAATTTGCAAAATTTTATAATTAGTTCAGATTATCATGAAGATTTAATAGTTGGCAATTAAAGCGAGATATGAGGTGTCTGTCAATCGGTTTAAAAAATTCGAGAAATTTTCAACAATTCGAATTTGAGTTTAGATCAGGGGCCGGCATTTTTGCGTTGCTTGTGTGTGTTTAGCCAAGCGAGAGCGCGCTCATTTTGCACTTCTTTGTTGTTGCCAAAGAGAGCAGTATAAGATCTTATACCCAGCGGCGCAAATGCACATTACGTAATCGAGCACCTCTTAAACACTTCGAAGGCTGTGTGTCGCAAAGCATTGATTACAACCCAGTATACATTTACATTAGCATGGCCGCTTTGTGGACTGCTAGCTTTCGAATCCCCATTACTTTGTAATCGACAAGTGGGCGATAGCCGAACGCTTTTCGAAGCTCCATTACAACTGCACCTAACAATCTAAGAAATGTAATGGACGGTGTGGATGGGCCGCCCACTAAACGATACACATAGTATGCGCTGTTATAATGCAGGTACCTTACGACGTAATGTACTTTGAACTAAAAGGTATATAGAGTGGTAATGCTATTGAAGTACTGCTC
>JAEIFU010001263.1:0-75119 GCA_018904235.1 Lordiphosa stackelbergi
ATTTCGATTGCATTCATGGAATCTCAATTAAATCCAATTCACTTTAAGGAATACCACTATTAAGTGGATACTATAAAAAACTATCAATCGTTTTAGTAACTCGGCTTTAAGGCTCAGAATATAATTTAATAATAATATTCGATTACGGCAAATCTTTTTAAGCCGTCTACTTAAAATATGTGAATTCAACAATTTCGATTCGTAGACGGGCACAATCATGCTTCCATATCAAGAATGAACTAACACGTTTAGCAGTTAAAAATTGTTATGAACCAAAATGGGCCGTGCCTTTACAAGACATTAATCGGCAGACTCTAGGTGGACAGAGACTTTCGCTTATCCCTCCAATTCCTTGATCTATTATTGAAATATGCTGCTCCAATTTCGGCGATGAGCGAGCATATAAAAGCCATGCCCCTTTCCTCTCATACAAGAACTTTCTACCACACAAATTCTTTTGTTTTCATTCACTTTAGAATATTACCAACTGCTGATCAAACCCTTGACCCAATCTCTTCTTTTCTATGTCTCCAAGTCATCGGGTTCAACAGCCACACGACCGTCAAATGCCCGCATTTTCCAAAGAATCTTGCCCATCCCTAGAACCATAAGCTATCCAGTACCCAGGGTTGCTATTTTCGAGTTATCGATAACTGATGCCCGCGTAAGACGAACCATTTAAAACTTTCGAAAACACAAAATAATACAAAATTTACATTGGCCCTTAAAAGTATGCTACACTTTTTGTCCCTTGAATTTACCCAACTTTCTTTGCATTTTCCAGGGTACCAACTGCCAGCAGAAAAAAGAAGTTACATTGGCAGGTGGTTAGGTTAGAGAGAAGAAAGCTGAGTGTTAAGCTTGACCTATACTTAAAGTGCCATTGTATATGCCTTTGCCCTGGTCCAGGGCCTCGCTTAATTTGTTGACGTAGTTTGCTGCCAGCCATCCACCCATGCTTAGTCTTCAATTGAATAACATGTGGGTGGGTGTGTGTGTGTGTGTGTGTGTTTGTAAGCCACGAGGCGTTTTATTAAAGCATTAAGCATTGTATTTTATGTGGCAGCATCCGGCTCATTTGTCCATTTGTAGTTTACGGAACTTAACTTACGGCAATGATATTATTTACATATGGGGAAACTAGGCTAATTTTACTCTAAATTGAAATAAATTATTGAATAGAATTGTTTACATTTTCAGCATTACAAATGGGCGACCACAAAAATTGAGAAAGTAAATTTTTAAATTATGTCAAGTTATCGATAAGCTAACTGTCAAGTAATCGCATAAAAGTAACGAGCTAACAATGTAGACTGATTACGTTACCAGTCCAATCTGAGTAGTATAAATACCAGCCAAGGGGCTAACAATTTTTTAGTTGAGCTCTGCTGCTCGAAGCAGACGCATCAATATTTTTATTTCTTATTTATTTTGTTTTAACTCTTCCCCTTACGTGCAGAGCATCTATGTCTACAACTGACCGGAATTTCTTCTCATTTTTTTAAAATAAAATTGTTTAATTTTGAAATGGATTTTTTTTTCTATTGCCCAGCCTCTCTATTTCTATTTTCAACAGAGGTTAAATATTCCACAACTGTTTGAAATTTCTTCATTATTTTATTCTGAATATTGTTCATTTTTCCCCTTGCAGTTTTTGAATCTACGCGCATAAATTTTTTTTTACTTATACTTACAGGAATCTTTCCTTTAATTTGTTAAACTAAAACGTATGTGGATAAGTGAAAAAACGAGTGTCATTTCTTTTTTATATTTGTTAAAGATCACATTTAGTATAACACCGTTTCCCACATTATTAGATGTCAACAAAAATATAAATACGTTGTACAAATTTTTATGAGCTACGGAGAAAATCTAAGAAAATTGCAAAATAAACAAATAGCGACTACGACACGGTGGGGGAATTTTATTTGCCTTTCTGGCCAGTTATGCCCCAATTCACAGTCAACTGTAGTCGGAGATGTTATTAGAGCAAAGTACAAAGTTTCATAACATGGAGATACTTTCAGAACACTAATTATAATATGTGCGCTATAATATACCCCATGTTAAAAGAAGCTTTAATATTCTCAACAATTTCTTCTTAACTATAAGATTCTTCCGACACAAAAATGCAAAAATTTTTATTTTCTTCATACTATTTTTCTTTATCTATTCTAGATAGAAAAAAAATTTTAAAACAACCTCTTCCTTAATACGCTAGGCTTCTTTGGACTCATCTCCCTTTTTCTTTGGCTAGCCCAAGCTGTTTTCACTACCGATTGAACTGTCGAAAGAACATCGTTAAGTCAGACAAATTATTAATAAATCGTCAATACTTTAATTAAACCTATTATATTAATCGTTAAAACTATGAAAACTATAAATATCGAATAAAACCCCTACCAACTATTACAAAATTAAACTTAAACAAAGTATCTTTCCTTTTAAAACGGAATATACATGATTAGAGGATCTGCGCAAACATTTCCAGCACAGATATACACATTCAGCTCGAAAGCTATAGCTGTCTACTGTACATTAGACCTCTAACAGCGGACATATAACCATTTACCCGCCGCAAAAAAAGGAGCATCAGCTCCATAGTTTCAACCTTTCTTAAAATTCTGTCGAATGGAAAGAAAGCAAGGTTCTTAACGAGGTACAGCAAATTCTTCAACGACGCAAAGCGAAGTCCTCATCGTGGCAAAACAAAGTCCTAATCGATGCAAAGTAAAGTCCTCATCGAAGTAAAGTTAAATCCCCATTGAGGCAAAATAAAGTAATCATCGATGGAAAGCGAAGTCCTCAACCAAGTCCTCAACGAGGCAAAGCAAAGTCCTCAACAAGACAATGCAAAGTCCACATCGAAGCAAAGCGAAACTCTCAATCGAGGCACATCAAATCCTTCATCAAGGAAAAGTGAAGTCTTCATCGAGGCAAAGTAAAATCCTCTTCCAGAAAAATAAGGTCTTCTTCAAAGTCCTCAACGAGGCAAAGCAAACTCCTCATCGAAGCAAAGTAATGTCCTCATTTAGGAAAAGTTAAGTTAAATAAAGCCCTTTATCGTGTCAACGAAAGTTTTTAAACGAGGCAAAGCAATTTCCTCATCGAAGCGTAGCGAAGTCCTCATCAAGGCAAAGTAAATTCCTCTACTAGGCAAAACTCATTCCTCGTCGAAGAAAAGTAAAGCCTTCATCCAGGCAAAGCAATGTTCTTAACAAGGCAAAGCAAAATCATCAAAAAGCAAAGTCCTCACCGAGTCAAATCAAATCCCTCATCGAAGAAAAGTAAAGTTTTCATCGAGGCAAAGCAAAATCCTCATCAAGAAAAGTAAGGTCTATCGAGGTAAAGCAAAGGCCTCATCGATGCTAAACAAAGTCCTCATCGAGGGAGTTCATAGTTTTCAACGAGGCACAGCAAATTCCTCATCGAGGCACAGCAAATTCCTCATCGAAGCAAAGCAAAGTTCTCATCGACGCAAAATAAAATCCATAAGCTTAGTCCTCAGACAAACTAAATCGCTTTAGCTGGGTGTAAACTCAATATATAAAAAGGGTCTCAGAAAGCTTTCATAAAATTCCGACAGGCCTCTACGCTCGGAAAGCTCGTAGCGCCGCTAACTTGGCAGGCACAAACAGCTGATTTAATTCCGATGGGGTGGTAGCAGAAAAAAAATTTGTCAGCAGCAAAAGCTCGACAAAAATCATCGATAGGCATACTTTGAAACCAACTGTAAGATTTTTTTACCGCCCATAACTACTACATTCCATATATCCACCAAAAATCCTTAAATATTTGCAAAAACAATTAATTTAAATCAAATGCCTGCAGTGTGCCCGTTTGACAGTTGGTAGTATTTTGATGAAGGATGGTATTTTGGCATTGAACAGTCACACTGCACCGTACGCTGGCCCACCCAAGGCATGGTGTAGTAATATAAGGTGAAGCCGTCAGCTTCTGCTGAGGCCCTGTGGATGTATGCTGGTCATAAAGAAAGGGATAGCAGATAGTTTGCTTTGTTTTGTGCTTGGGAAGGAAGTTATAAATGTCAACGATTTTAGGAAGACTATCTAAAATTTTGACTATAATGTTTGATGGCATAATTTAAAATGTAACACAATTTTTCGTTCTCGCTTAGCTCAACGTTTTGTTTCATAAGCCCGATGACTGGTGAATTTGCTTTATAGCCTTTTCTAGTTTTTAGGGTAATTTCGCCTTTGATTTTAGAAAATATTTGTTTCAAATTTAGGGTACTTTGCCCTTAAATTAAGAAAATAAACCCTAATTTTAATTCCTAAAATGTTTGAAAAAATGACGAAGCCGTCCACGTTATGGCATTCGTTTACACACACTAATGTCCATTCGCAATGCCTGAAGAATGTAGATGTATTGAGCAAATTTTTCTTTCGTCTTGACCAACGTTACACCATGTAATCGATTAAAGGATTGTATAAAATATAGTCAATGTTAGAAAAAATAAATAAAAAAAAAAAAAAGAACCATTAAATAAGAAAAAAAAAGTATGGTCCTACGGGGACTTGATTCCAGACCCCGACATTTTCTAAGCTAATGCCTTATCCACTCGACCACGACCCTTGCTTCTTATTGAGCGGCAAAAGTGAGTACTTAATCGCCAAAAACGGCACACAAATTTAAGGTACGATTTTAACGCAAGGAATTGCTAAACAAAATTAAAAAAAACATGTGAGAAAGTCGGTCAAGCCCGACTATAAAATACTCTGTACCTGTCTCTCTCTCTCCTTCTCTCCCTCTCTCTCTCTTCCTATTTCTCTCTCTCTCTAAGATTGTGCGGCGTTGGTTGTGAAAGGGTGGGTGGGTGGTGGGGGAGGGGGGTGATTCACTTATTTGCTCATAACTTGAGAACCGCTCATCCGATCTTTATCATTTCTAATGACTAACTATCTCTAGAAGGAACAAACCCTCTATCTACAAAACTGTGGAAGATATGACGTTTTTTCCAAATTGCGGGGGCGGGAGGGGCGTGGCAAAAATTGAAAATAAACTTGATCTGCCTGCAAGTATAAGAAGCATTTGTCCCATACATGTCAAACCTCTATCTCTTACCATCTCTGAGATCTGTTTGTTCATACGGACGGACAGACGGACAGACGACGGACGACGGACAGACGGACAGACGGACATGGCTATATCGACTCGGCTGTTGATGCTGATCAAGAATATATATACTTTATAGGGTCGGAAATGATTCCTTCTCCATGTTACATACTTTTGCACAAACTTAATATACTCTATGTACCTTCGGTACAGAGTATAAAAACATTAAAAATCGAACATAAAAAAAAAAAACAGAAAAATAAGAAGAAAAAGTTTGCTCCCAGGCCTCCACGTTTGCTAAGCGAATGTCATGTCAAGTAGACCATCAGCGTATATTCTTAACTACGGTTATAACGCAACGTCTTGCTTAATGCTAATCGTCGAGTGAGCTAAGACGTCGTCCGTGTGTTCAGTATTTGTGAGTGGTCCCGAGTTCAAGTCCCAGTAAGGAGTAAGTAAAAAAAAATTATTGTTAATACTTCCAAAATTAATTATAGCTTAAAAAAGTGGGTTGGTGAGAGGTGACGGGAGGTTGTGATTGGGTGAAGTTTAGAGGAGTGTGATCCAACAACAACCAACACACGGGGTTGGTCTGTGGTCGGTCGTCCTCCTCTTTCTACAATTTTTTTTTTTTAGTCTTTAATTGCCAGCTGCTTTCCCCTCATGCCAGCGCTGCAGCTGAAATTGTCTAAGGGTTTTTAAGAAAAATTGCCCGGAATTCTAGAGCACAATTTCTATTTTTTTGGAAAAGCATTTTCTTAAATATAAGGCGAGTCGCCTTATGCCCTTTTTAGGGCGTTTTTCTAAAAATATATGGCGAAAATGGCATTTCTTAGGGCGAGTTGTTTTTGAGTGTAAGCGAAATCCACATCAAAGCAAACTAAAGCCTTCAGTCTATTAATGAAAACTCAAGCCCTCAATAAAAAGACGAACAGCTCATCAGCGTAAGCCAAAAGTGTTTTGCTCCCAGAATCTACAAAATTGCATTCATATGTTGAAGCTTCTCTATAAAAAAACCCTTCTCACCTCGCCTTCCTTCTGTGTCTGACGAAGTAACTCAGGGTGGAGTAGATGTGGTGTTACCAATGGTATCAATGGCTGCTGATACTTGGCTTTTGATCGAAGATAACCATTAAATCAGGGCTGCTAACAATCGGGAGGGGTTCACTCCGGGGTTCGAACATTTTAAACTTTTTGGGTTCGGGTTCACGGAGCGGATTCAGAAGGTCTCTGAACCTAGGTTCAGGCTCGAACCGGGGTTCAGGAATAATTTTGTTTTCGCTGTCTCAAAGAAAAATGTATTTTAATTGGAAAGACCTTAAACATTTCATACATATTTGGAAGTTCAGAGTTTTGATATTTGAAATTTAATATTTGAGCTCAATAATAGTTATGTTAAGGAACACTTTTACTTTTAAAATCGGAGTTAAGTTTTGAACTAATTTTAAGGAAATGAATACAAAAGTTCGACCTAATTACACAGGTTTACAAGCTTTTGTTACAGAAAAACGGAGAGTGGATTTCAATTCAGCGACCAAAAATAATTATAACGAGAAAGGCAAACTAATGAAATAGCTTGTCTCAACGGTTAGCGACTTCGACCAAACTTCGCAGATCAGCTTAAAAACATTACATATTACCCATGACCGTGTTTGAGAGCAGTTATATTGAGAGCAAAACAGTTTTTCTCACTAAAATCCATTTTTCCGACCGAACATTTGTATGGCAGCTACAAGAAGTAGTTATCCGATCCGGTCGGTTCCGACATATTAGCAGCGTGCAGTAAAGAAGACTCTGTGCAAAGTTTCAGCTCGATAGCTCCAAAACTGAGGGACTAGTTCGTACGGAAACAGATAGACGGACGGACAGAAGCGTAATTCGATTATCAGTCAATAAAAAGTTATAAAATTTTTTCTGGTATCGGACAAATCTCTCATATTCTTATTTTTAGAAAAGTTTTATCTGAAACGTTAATTACGTCTAAAAATTTTTGACTTGACCTTTTATTTTTAACAATTTGTTGCAGCAAATTAGAACACTTTCCCCATTTAGTTTTGTTTTTGGTAAAAAATATTTTTTTCTCTCCAATTTTTCAGTTGACTTTCAAACCGTACATTTGGTCAAAAGAGCACGCCCACAGAAAGCGCCCTCCCACACACACACACACGTACAAACAAAGTGAATAATAGAATTCACCATTTCTATTTCTATTGTTTCTACCAAATCCCATTTTCATTCTTATTTCCCATTTTTGGTGGCCACGTGTATTATTTATTTATTTAAAAATCCCGCCTACTATCAACTGCTAACTGAGAGCTGGGCGAACCTTTTTAGCCACTTTCGTTTTAATGTAATCAAATGAACGTGCCTGGCATTATTCTGTGGCCAATAAATTTCATGAGGCAAATAGACGAGAGCTGGGGCTACCCGCGGGATCTTTCCCAGGAGCCATCACAAAAATAACAATGAGAGCACTTCACGGGCATTTGTTGTGTTGTTGTTGTTGTTGTTGCTGGAAACGTGTAAAATTGAAAAATACTCAAAAACCCGCAATCGAAGCTGGCCACAAAGGCGTCCAACGACTCTTAAATAACTAGCATGAGAAATTATATTTAATGTTCAAGTGAGCTCGCCACCCGTCTACTTCTTTTACAGTCCTTGGCCCCAAAAGTGCAGGATTCGCTTGGCCGGGCATATAATTGAAAGGGACAACACGTCGAAGCGAGGCTATTAGGTTCGCCGCTGTTTGCTATCATTCCTCTTGAGACACGCCAGCTAATGGATTTCGACCTCATTCTCTATCTCTTGCTTCATATTTTTTGTATATTTACTTATTTATTCTTTACTCTTAATACAAGCACTTTAAAATGTAGAAAAAATACAAATAAAAATGTTGGCAAACAATGCCAAAAACATCGCACATATCCAAAACATTTCTGTTACTGCCCTGGCCCTCCCCCCCGTCTACCTTCTGGCCGGACTTTACGTGAAAATATGCAAAATAGCTGTGAAAAATATTTCTATTATTTATTTACTCGCACTTGTATTTGTATTTCGTATACACGCATACATGCATACAGCTCAATGAAGCGTACGGAATGTGTTTAGAGAGTTCTTCGTATTGTATATTTTTCATATTTTACGCTTACCCAGGCCAGAGAATGCCAGAGTAGCAACAACAGCCACACAGAGTACCCAGGATCAAGCTTTGTCCCTTTTGGCCAAGGGGCGCTGTAATCAAGGCAACCGGCATTTTTGAAATATATACAAATATTTATAAAAGTTTTTTTCAGCATTTAAATTAATTGTAAATACCAAAGTAAATTGTTTGGTTATCTAATACTGTGCAGCTTTTTAGAGGATGAGAAGTCGGAGAAAAATAAGCTACAAATTAAGTATTCGAGTAAGTTCAAAGTTTCCAGACACATTTACTCTGTCCAACTTGAAACAACAGAAGACCAGAGACTAGAAACCAGAGAATAGTTTTTTGAAATCAAGAGAAAAATTAGAAAAAAATATATGTATTTAGTGCTTTGATTGATATTTTTGAAGAAGCTATATCATTCTATTGGAACTTATAATTATATTGATTTTCAAGATCATCGTTTTTTATAGCCATAAATCGTTTTCGATTCGTTTTCTTAGGAACCTCGAAGTGTATATTTTGAAATATTTCAATTGAATTATTAGAAAGATCTATTAGAACCAGAGACTAAAAACGAAACGAATAACAGTTAGGGTTACGGTTTGGCCCATATTACACACTTAAATAATTTTAGAATAACAGTAGCAAACTTTTCAGTAATCAAAACGCGAATAAAAATTGTTCATTCCTCTATTCCATCCACTGTCAAGATTACAGCTCAACTTGTCAAGATACCAGCGCCAATCTGTCAAGATGACGTCGCACAGTGGCCGGTTTCGATGATTTAGCGTTGCAAAAATTGTAACTTTTGAACGGAAAGATAGAACGATGATAAAGAAAGAAGTTGCTTTAAAATGAGCGTAAAATTTTTTTGAACATTGCTGATGGGTTTTCCCTCCAACTCCCACCCCTATCCCACCCACTCTACACCCAATTCCCACCCACCTCCTTCCCCCCCGGTTCCCACTCACTTCCCGCCCACATCCCTTTCACATCCCACCCACTTCCCGCCCACTTACCGCCCACATCCCGTCCACTTTCCCGCCCACATCCCATCCACATCCCACCCACTCCCCTTCTGCTCACCACCCACATCCCACCCACATCCCACCCACATCCCATTCACTTCCTAGAGGGTATCCCGGCGTAATTTCCAACATCGGAAAATGAAAACACAAATGAATTCTCATTTTGACCTTACAAACCGAGTTTCAAGTCAATCGGATGAAAAATAGTTATTTTGCACGTAGAATTTTCCAGGCGTTAAAATCCTGGGGGTGGATTTTCCGACATTGAAAAATCACATTTTTAATTATTTCGTATTCTGTCCTTACAAACCGAGTTTCAAGCCAATCGGATAAAAAATAGTTTTTTTGCATGCTGAATTTTCCGGGAATTTTCCGACCGTCAGGTCAAATTTTCCAACTTCAGAAAATCACATTTTAAACTATTTCGTATTCTTTCATTACAAACCGAGTTTCAAGCCAATCGGATGAAAAATAGAGTAATTGCATGCAGAATTTTCCGGCAATTTTCCGACCGTCAGGTCAAATTTTCCAACATCAGAAAATCACATTTCAATTTATTTCGAATTCTGTCAGAGCAAACCGAGTTTCAAGCCAATCAGATGAAAAATAGTTTTTTTTCATGCAGAAATTTTCCGGGAATTTTCCGACCGTTGGGTCAAATTTTCCAACATCGGAAAATCACATTTCAAAATGTTTCGTATTCTATCCTTACAAACCGAGTTTTAAGCCAATCGGATGAAAAATAGTTTTTTTTCATGCAGAAATTTTCCGGGAATTTTCCGACCGTTGGGTCAAATTTTCCAACATCGGAAAATCACATTTCAAACTATTTCGTATTCTATCCTTACAAACCGAGTTTAAAGCCAATCGGATGAAAAATAGTTTTTTTCATGCAGAATTTTCCGGCCAATTTCCTCGTGGGCGGATTTTCCAAAATCGGGAAAACACGTGTCGAATTATTTCGCGTACTATGCTTACAAACCAAGTTTCAAGTCAATCGGATGAAAAATAACATTTTTCCCATACAAACTTTTCCGACGCTTTTCCGACTTTTCCGGGTGGAATTTTCCAAAACCCCGTCTTAGTACGCACTTTCACCACTAACAGAAACTCCTGTCCAAATTTCAGCTTTCTATCTCTTTCCGTTTAGGCTGTGCGATGATTGCCAATCAGTCAGTGAATCAGTGAATCAGTGAATCAGTGAATCAGGACCCTCTCTTTTATATTTATAGAGATAGGATTATAAGTTACTAGCTAAACCCGACGCGACTTGGTCCGCGTCCAAGATTTTAAGAAATTGTAACAATTGTGTTGTATTATCAAAATTTTGCGTGGTAAATGCAATGGCATGTACACATGTTACATTTTTTCCCAACTGTCCCAAAGGAACCAAATAAATTCCGAAATCATATATTTATCCCTTACGTCAAGTAGATGTGAATTTCGTGTGTAGCGATATTTCCATCTTACTCCACAGCACTGCCTGCCCATACTTGGGAAGGTATAGATTTCAAAGTCTTTTCCAAAAATTGAAGAGAAAACGAGATAGCTTTTTATTTATTTTTATGGCGATCTCTTCAATTATAATTCAATTCAAATTGGCTTTTCCCCTTTTTCCCCACCCCTCCCTTCACAGCACTTGATTCTTTCCCCTCCTCAACCTTACTGCGCTCTACACTCTTTCCTGTACCCCCTTATTTCTGACAGAAGCGTTGTCGATTGAGCAAATTTTCTCTCTAGTAGTTATTCTTCATGATATCCTTTCATGATGTGCCTAAATGTTTGCACCCACTGCGCATCTTCAATTCATTTGATGTGCCGTCTCTATATAACTTTTTTTTTATAAGTATAGATAAGAAAATATAAGAAGAAATATAAGAAAATGCTTCGGTTACAAATTTTAAAGAGTTTTAGCGATTAAAGTTTACGGTTTCGGTTAAGGTTTTAATCTCTGATTAGAGCAGTTATAAGTTATCATAAATTAACTCATGAAAGATTTAAAAATTTGAAAAATTTCGGCCGTCAACTGAATCGAGTTCCCGTAAAATTGTAGAACTAGTACTCAGATCTTAGGTAAAGGTAAAAGGTTCAATATTTACACACAAGGTAAGTCTTTGATCGATTTCTTATCCATTAATGCTCATTGAACACCTCGATCTTGGTACTGATTCAATACTATTTAATCTTTTTTGCTGTAAATCAAATCTTTTAAATTTCATTGTCTTCATTTTATCCTACAGACAGTTTCGAATTCATAGCTGAAATCATCCACCTAGGTCGAAAGTTGTCGAAGTTTACGGCAGAGATTGACTCCCTACAAATAATTACTATTTAAAACTTTATATTGTACTCTGCGCCCTCTTAAGGCTATACCATTGCATCTAGCTTCCCAATATATGGAAAATAATAACACGGAAATAACACGGGTCAAAAGTAATCCACTACGGCCAGTCACAATCACAAAATGGCAAAAATATCAATATATTGTATGCTTTGATTTTTGTACATACAGGGTTGCCCATATTGGACGGACCCATCTGGCAACGGCATAACTTTTGACAGAGATGTCAGATCGCTTAATGACATACCGCGTTTGAAGCGTCAGTCCACGCCACGCAAGCGCTCTGAAATAGTTGAAATTTACATTCAACAGAACAAGTCAATTGTGAAAACTCAACGTGCTTTTAAAAAATTAAAAATTAAGCCCATTTCACATTGAATGGGACCGTAAATAAGCAAAATTGCCGTATTTACGCCACTGAAAATCCTGAGGAGATTCAAGAAGTGCCTCTTCATGACGAAAAAGTCACAGTTTGGTGCGGCGTTAGTGCGAAAACGGTCATTGGGCCGTTTTTCTTCCAAAATGAAAATGGCCATGCTGTTTCCATCAACCAGGAGCGTTATCGCGACATGGTGACCAATTTTGTGATGCCAATTATTCGTCGAAAGCGTATGAGGCAGTTCTGGTTTCAACAAGACGGCGCTCCACCGCACACAAGTCGCATAACAATCGATTTTCTGAAGAAATTGTTTCCGGGCCGTTTGATGTCGAAAAGTGATATTTGAAGTCAAAGGTTTACGTTAACAAGCCAATGACCGTAGAAGAGCTGAAGTACAACATTCGTGAAGAAATAGCCGCTATTCCGGCCGAAATGTTGGCGAAATCGATGGAAAATGCTGCAAAAAGGGCACAATACGCCATCAACGCCAGAGGCGGCCATTTGAGAGATATCATATTCAAAAATTGATGTTAACAAATCTACTTGGAACAAATTAAATGATTAAGATTGCCAACCGCCAAATTTTTATTTTTTCTTTTTTTAAATATAATTTTTTTTTGTACTTTAGATAAAGATTGTGGAGAGATAATTAGAAGACTGTGTTGCCCAACAACATAAAATTTGTTGTCACTATACTTGCAAGATAATTTCTCGTATTACTGGACGTAAGTCCGTCAATTGTCAGATTTTATACACTTAGTCAGAAATTTCTGACTTTATAGTAAAGTTTCTATAAAGAAAAATCGCAAATTAAAGTTCACAGAGAGAGAAATAGAACATTTTTATCCGTCTCCATCTACCAGGGATCTGGTAATTTGATATTTAGAAGAACCACAAAATAAATATTTAACACCTGAAAGCACTCAACCGAGGCAAGGCAAAGTATCACAAAGCCTTCGATGCATGGCACCACACAGCAATCGCCCAAGCCCTCGATGCAGGGCACTACAAAGCCCTCGACGTGAGGAAACACCATCACCCTCCGAACGCATATACGCCACACAACCAATTAGGTCGATTTATCGTAGTAATAAATCGCAGCCTAATCCATGACGATATCGCTCGAGAGAGAGTACTGTGGCAACTTGTAGCCGTTGAAGTACCATCTCTATAGTTTAGTTCTCAGCCAAGACTCCAAGATGGCGACAAGCCCAGATCACAAAGATTGTCTCGATTCTTGAGTTACATTGAGGTATAGGTATAATCACAATTATTTGCTGGGTTTTTCAAATGAATATAATCTAAACTTAAATTATAAAATCAATCTTATGTCTTCTTGTTTAGCTTTGGAATACAGTTGGTTAAGATGAGTCCCATTGCAAAGCAGGGTCATCCGAATGGAGTTGAAGTGGTCTTAAAATGGAATTTAGTTACCAAATTTTATGTAAATTTGAAAGAATCCTGAGTTAAGTCAAACTGGGTAATAGCCAGATAAGAAATATATAACTTATTTATGTTTTGGATTTCCCAGATCAAATATAAATTACTATTTACACTATTCGCCATGTGAATAGAAACACTTTTGAAGAGCTTCTTCTCCTTTAGTTCAATACCTTGATTTCGTTCGATTTTCGTTTAGCCCCAAATGCCTTACCACTTTCATTGTAGCGCACTTTCCATTTTTCTGTTTAGAGAACTCTCAATTGAATCTTGATGCACGTGCTCGGGCACAGAGCCCCATACAATTCAGAGGCGCCCATTTGTGATGGCATCGCTACTCGGGTCACATTGTCGGACTCGAGTTGTGATGCGGCACGGTCCCAAAGGGTGCAGGCATCAGGCCAGCCAATCGAGGGAATGGGCATGGCCAATGGGTTTTTCTTGTTCTTGTTCATTCATAATAATTTTTATTATGGGTCATCGGCCATTTGTTTGACGCAACGACGCAGCACACACGCCTCCGGGCCAAGGCCGGAGCCCATTTCATTCAGCACTTCTATTAGGCTAAATGTATCCTGGTGCTGGTCCTTTTTTCTCTGCCCTCCTCCCCTCACTCTTTTAGATGGTGGCAGTTATGTTTCTAGGCTTTTTATATTTCGTATTTTGCATATTTTTGTATTATTTGTTTTATTTATGGGACTTTGGTGCTGATAAATGGCCGCAACTTAGAATCCATCTCCCGCCTACCTATCAACGTGTTGATGTGATTTCTTTTCTTTTCAATTGTTGTGCCCATTCTTTAGAGAGTTATATGCGATTCGGGTGCTGTTTGCTGCTAGTGGTATTAATATTGTTTCTTGACATAATTACCTTTAAGGAAAATGCTCCTTCTCTTCGTAAACTTAACCCAAGGTGGGAATATTGTGTTCTCTTTGGTGCAGCTATGAACCAGTGGGTCGTGAACCAAAAAAGCAACACAATGCCGGGTTCAGGGGTTTCGAGAACCGGTCAGCGAACCTTAGACTTTACGATGGGTTCGAACCCCCGGACCGAACCTTCTTCAAAATTTTAGAGGTTTGCAGCCTTGATTCATACATATGCGTAATTCTTCCTGAAGTGGTCAACTTTTCCCACATAATTTTCCATGTACAAACTTTCTTTCAATTAGTCCAACACTTTTCAACTTAACTTAAAAAGTATTCATTCGCAGATTACTTGGACATTGTTCCAAAAATTTTAAGGATCAATCAAAATAAAGTTAAATTTTATTCAGGTGTGTGCTTTAAAATGTGCAGTCATAGCGAGACCTTGAGCCGGCATAAAATTAAAGTTTTAATTATAAGGGGTAAAAACTCTAGGCGTGTTTGCTGAAACTTAGCAGAAATAGTTTCATTTATGGCAACAAAAGTGATATTCAATGTAATTCTGTACTCAAACTTATTGGTCTATGTTGGAAGTGGGAGGAAATCTCTCTCACTAACATAGTAAGGCCAAATTAGGGACACACACACATACAAAGGGTACATAAACTGATAGATACTGGTAGCTTAGCGCTGTTATCATGGTGTCGGTTTTTAGCGTCAAGTCGTTTAGGAATTCTCAAACGATTATGGCAGCGCTTGCATGGAGAGCTAACTGCTAGCTGTCAGTAAAAACAGGCAAAAATCGCTGATGATTTGGTACAGAAACCAATGAAACAGCGGTACGATCAACTAGCCTCCTTTGGAATGTGTTGTGTTTTAAAAGTTATACATAAAATTAAAATGTTCAATAAATTTCATTTCAATTTTGCTTTAATTAAACACTTTGTTTAGAAACTCAGTCACTTATAAAACAAAATGTTTATATTTCTCCAACTTATTTACTATGAAGACATGCCCGTGCCATTTTAAAAATTCGAGAGATTGCTAAATTGAGAGTTTTTATAAAGACTTAATAACGGTAGATTTTCTGCCTATTTTCTTTTTACTTACTCAGTGTCAAAGCATGTTTAATACACAATTTTCATTTGTTTCTTTAGTTGTCTTCTGGATTATTTGAAAATTGCTGCCATGAAGTGAATACGTACATACATGTACGATATTCAGCATGAAGGATATCTTTAAGTAATTGTTATTTTAATTTTTAAATTAATATATGTTCATATTAATTAATTTTTAATTTTAAATAGAATGATTTTTTTATAAAATTAAAAGTGTTAATTACTAATTTTTCTAAAAAGTTTTGATTATAAAATAATTATTAGTTTCGGGTCCCTGAAAATAACATATAGTAGTAGTCTTTAATTATTTTTCATTTGAATTGATTTAAAATAAAATCAATGCCTACTAGTTAGAAATGAATAAATTATATGACACTGCGTATAAGTAATATACAAAAACTTTGGACTATTGGCGTACGTAAATACTCGACTTTTTTAATTTTGTTCTTACGCTATTATATTATGTATAAAATCTTGTTGATGTTTTTATTTTTCTTTAAACAAACATTCCGCCAATTCCGCCGATTTTTATAGTTATTTTTTTTATATCGATATTAACATTTTCTTGAGCGGGCAAACTTTACACTTTTCTGTTCATACCTAAAAACATGTTCGATCCTTTTAAAGGCGTTTTGAATCTAGAAACGCAGTTCGGTCTATTTTGATCTCTAGTTTATGGTTTATATGAACTTCATTGGTGGGTGATGTGGTATGTGGTATCGTGGATGTTTTTTTTATGTTACCATCTCTTGAAAACTCATTTCATTAGTCAGCATCTCAATATGTTTGGAAATCTTAAAATTCCATCGAGTGTTTTCCGATTTTCTAAGTTGGACCTCGCGGCGGGGTACTAACCGCTTCTCCATTGGAGGCGAGAATTTGGTAAAACAATTGTGGTGACTCCCTTCATCTTAGGCGTATTTTCCAAAATTTTAGCTCTCATCTTTATTTGACCAGCAACATATGTTGTATGTGTACATATGTTGCTAGTATAAATGTGCCCATTAAACGCGAACTTGACGTGCTCAAGAAAAACTGGGTATAAGGAGTTGCTACCTGATGCCTCTAGTTTCACAATTTATTGGTCTCAATCCCAAGCTATAAAAAAAGTTAAGTTTTGTTCCACAGTGTTATATTATGTGTTATTACAATAGATTTCGAACTTTATACGTCCACTATATAGCATACTTACGATTTGCTCGAAGTGACATAATTGCATTAAATATGGTTGAGTCCATGTAACTTCTTAGCGGATTCATTAAAAATTACGCCAGAGAATAGGCGTTGGCACGCTTGCCTGCGAAGCTGGAACACAAAGAACGACTTTTAAAATGGCTCACAATTCTGGGAGCTTTGTGGAGGATTATTACCAAGAATTCTTTCCCGCAAAATCACATATGCCTTAACTTTGTCGGCGGATTCAGTTGAACCAGAACTTGAACAGTAATTGATCAGCAAACGACAAAATTTATGCAAAAATATTATGTAAAAGATCGGAACAGGTACTTAGCGTTACGTTAGACCTAGGGTCCAAAAATATTGCACATAAAAAAGCATTGTTTTCAAAAAATAATTTTTCCCACTTTTCTATTTCGTGAAAAATGATTTCGCAAGAGGGAACGAATTTTTTTATATTTCCAATTTACAGTGAATCCAAAAGGAATAAAAATCGCCCAAAACTAGATTTTCGGTTTTAAGTTTAGTTGTGTCCGCTTCCGCTGATTCTAATGTGCGTACAATTTCGTGAACTGAGTCCCACACTTTCCGGTTGAGAAGAAAGTCCTTACTTGCAGCCGCAAAATTGGAGCAAGAGTTGAAGATGTCTTCCGCCAGCAAATATTTTGGTATCCTGTAGGTTGAGCTCCAACGCGTGGGGCAACCAATGGGTGCTTAAGTGATATGACTCCTAAGAAGTTTAAAGAAAATCTGGCATCGTGTGATTGATTGATTTTTTGGCATTACAAATGTGTGTCTTAAACTACAATGCGCTCTGCAAGATAAAACCCGAAACTGTAGGAAAGGGTACCAACGTTTCGGTTTCGTTCTGGTGATATTGATTCCAATAATAACGGTAAACGGTTTTCGGTTCCCAAAAAAAAATTTGTTTCGATTCCGGCTCCGGTTCCGGTACGCGATTTGAAACGGTTTATTTCAGTTAACGGTTCCGGTTCCGGTACCGGTATTATGCCCTGGTCACAATGTATAAAAATGAAAAACGACGAGTCACAGCAGTAGTACACCGAGACAAAAATTGATATGAAATGGCACTTAACTCGACATATTTTCATATCAATTTTACCTTGCTATGACCAGGATTAAATTAATATGTTCGAAAATATCGTGTTGATAAAAAAACGAGAGCGTAAGTTAAAGTCGGCTCTAACCGACTTCGATATACGCGTTACTCATGAAAAAACATGTTTAACAGTGTTCCTGCGTTATTCAGTGTGACCATCCGAAAAGTATGCAAATCGATTCATTTTGCTAATTACTATCTCTAAAAGAAAGACATTAAAGAACAATGAAAACATTAAGAACATCATAGAAAATTTGCTGTGACTTAAAGGCATAAAAGAAAGGGCCAAAATACTATTGCTTCTTCTTCCCATTTCGCTCTGCAACACTTCATGTGGCAGAAGCAGCTGTATCGACAAAATTTATCGGTTATCGCCCCAGCCAAATCGGAATTTGTAGTTGTCAAAAGGTATTTTGCTGCTTGTGCAATTTTGGGAGGGTTAGGAAATCAATTTTTTTAAGACAAGAGTTCAATCCAAATTGTATAAGAGAGTCCACAAAAACAATCTCAAATAGTCACAGAATATTAAAAAATTCATAAAAAAAAAATTCAGTTCATAAGAAGGCAGCTCTTAATTCTAGCGACATTTTCCATTTGCTTTTCATTTCACGGACTCATACGTAGCCGTTTTTAAATTGGTGAATTTTTGCGAATTGCGAATTTCGGAGCACCTACTTTTGCGATTTAACGACCAAATCGTAAAATTTTTGCGAAAGCGAAAATGGGAGCATGGCTGATAATGTACATTCTGCTCATGCTATAACTCAGGAGTTGTTTCTTTAAGAAGGCATGAGAGACCAACTGCACAAACATATTCTTAAGTCAGTTAACAACAAACGTTTTGATAAGTTAAAAGTTTCTTTCCATATTGTAAATAACTTCAATTTTAATGAGTAACAAAAAGTTGTACCCTTTCTCTATTATACAAAGAGGAAAACCTTTTCACAACTTTTGGCGTTTTTTCGTTTTAGCAAATTATTTTCATTTCTTATGCAGGCTCTTGTCTTGGACCTAGATCGATGTGGGTTGTAAATTGATAGATGCTTTGTTTTTTCACTCTCTCTCTCTTTCTGCGTCCCAAGGTAAATGGAACAGCTGCTATGGCTGTCTATTTGAGAAATTATTAGGCTTAATGACACATCAAAAAATCTAATCAAACATTTTCCAGGCAATTGATTAATAAGTAATTGTTTACCTTGACCCAAAGACCTTAAATTGCATTAAATTTATTGCATTTCAAGTTTTGTTTATAACTGAAAATGTCGGCTTTTCTGTGTTTACATTTGCGTGTAAATGATTTTGGTGGGGAAATGCAATTAAATTGAACTTGATGAAATATCAGCCAGCGGCTTTTTTATTGTTCTGTGTGTGTCAGCTCGTCCGCTGCCCCGTTACCCTCTCATTCACGCTCGGCTTCATTTTCATTTTGGTTCAGTGTGCAGTGAAAACTTTTCGCTATGACAAAGTTTTCGTCTGTGGCTCGCGGAGTGTTTTATTTAATTTCCAGCATGCGGCGGCCATTTGCAATTGCAATTCAAATTCAACCATGTCGACTGGCTGGCTTACTAACTTTAGTCACTTTTGTTATCCAAAGTCAAAGTGAATTAAAATAAACAAAAATTTAGAATTTAGCTATTTTCTAGGCGTTTAATTGAATTTAAAATTGTTAAACCTTTTGACCTAAATAGCACTATGTATAGCCCCTTGACGGCTCAACAACTGGTTGGCCATCTGTTCCAGCCAATGAATTTGTGCTTCCTTCCTTTCTTCCTTTCTGCCTGCCAGCCAACCGACATCCCATGACTGGTTAAACTTTTGCACTGCACTAAGCACATCATTATGCTGGTTCAACTTTCCGATCATTTTTAATTACCCCCTCCCGGGCAAGTGTGCACTTCTCTTCTGTTTCCCCTTCCACATTTTTGTTCTGTCGTTAATTCTTTTAATGGAATGCTGCATTAATAAAAAATATGTTATGAGCGCATAATAGAAATAAAAGCTAATGTAATTACATGCCGTGCTTGTTTCTCCCACCCGCCCAACTCACTCGAAAGTTTTTCCTCTTGTCAAGTAGCCGTTTTAGCCAATGCGCAAAATACTAAAAATTAAATTCAACCGTTTTTTTTTATAAGTACACAGAGTAAGAGAAGGAGGTATGAAAGGGTATACCAGGTTTGGCAATACTAATTTATATATTTTGTTATATAAGATTTGATACAGAATTTGAATGAAAGTCTAAAGTGGATGCAGGAAAGCTATGAACTTTGTAAGTATTGTATCCAACAAGTCTACGGTAGGAATAAGGATGAGCAAGATCATAAGACAAATTCTTATCAATTTCTTCTGATGTATTAAACTGTAATTTAAACCATAATTCACTTCGCGGATTCAAGTGATTGGATTCGCCAGCTGATTCTGCTTATGCTGTAGGATAAGTTGGTCCTGTAAGTCAGGTACTAAGCTGCTTTTATAGATGAAAAGATCCCAAAAACACTCATTTTATATGCAATGAGCTGTTAATAGGAAACTCACTCTATTGAATTTTAATCATTTTTCACCCATTTACATTCATATCACAGAATTAAATTCACGGTCACGCGATCTTCTAACTACTCTAAATAATTATTATACGTAGCGTAAATCTCACGGCGTTCATCTACCGTTTTGCATTTAAACCGATAATGTTTATTTAACTTCTTCGACTGAATATATTTTCGAGTGGCTTGAAATGCTTCTCATAGTTTGTAACTCGCGTTTTTGACAGGCCTGCTTTCAAAATTTATTTCAACGAGAACTTGCATATCTTCGATGTTTTTGCTCGGAGATTATTATGGTATTTGTGAGTGGCACCAAAGTAGTACTCGACTTTGATCATGTCAGGTGCTATTTTAGCCACTTTAACCATTTAGTTTAATACACAGATTAGGCTTAAGTTTGGTTTATGGAGATGGCGTGTTGCCGGTAAGAATGAGTGTCACAAATTACCGGAAATTATACTTTCCGCACTCATTGACAACAAAAAAGTTGTCCAAACTAGAACTACTTTTTCGAACGATCGTTCCAATGGCAGCTATATGCTATAGTCATTCGATTTGGATCAAACTTGGCCTAATTATTTGGAAACGTACAATATTGGTCAATAACAATAACAACAAAGTTTTTTGAGTAAGACATTTTTCAGAAATATTTTTTGTATGGCAGCTGTACTATATAGTTGTCCGATTTATATAAAATTTCGTGGAATTATGTATAGGCATAGAATAATTATAAATATTATATATTTCATTGAAACATTGCATTATTATTATTTCTATTATTTCATATAGCTGCCATATAAACGATTAAAAGATGTTGCATACTTTTCGGATGTTCACCCCCAGGAACGCAGGAACGCTGTTTAACATTTCTTTTGAGTAACGGGTATATCGAGTGACTGCCTTGTGGCATACCAGAAGTAACATAGACAGGCTTTGACGTATAAGAGTGAAGCAGAACTTTTTGAGTTCTATCTTTTAAATAGGACGAAATCCAAAGAATAAAAGAGGGTGGAAATCCTAAACGATCAAGTTTAACGAGGAGGAAATCATGGTTAACAGAATCAAATGCCTTACTGAAGTCGGTGTAGATAACATCAGTTTGTTTTTTAAAAGGAATCCATCGTTAACCATTGAGGTAAATTCAAGCAAATTGGTCGCAGTTGAGCGACGCTTTGTAAATCCATGCTGGAAAGGTGTTAAAATCGATTTACACTAGTGCTGTAGGGAAGAGGTTATAATTTGTTCGAATAATTTTGGAATAGCGGATAGTTTAGCTATTCCCCTATAATTGGATATATCAGATTTTCCACCTTTTTTGTGAAGAGGAATAATATAGGATTTTTTCCAAAGATTTAGAAAAATAGCAGATTCTAAAGAAAGATTAAAAAGCTTAAGCAATGGATTGCACAAAGAAATACAACACTCTTTGAGCACACAACTAGGAATGTTGTCAGGCCCAGGGGAGTATGAAGATTTTAGTGATTTCAAATGAGAAAGTAAGGAGCTTTCGGAAATCGAGGGAGCACTTATCGAGTTAAAAGAAGTAATGTTATAGGGATAAGAAGTATTAGTAAAGTGCGTAAAGGAATAAGTAGACTGAAAGAAGTCGCCGAACAGGTCTACCGCAGTAGAATCATTGTCAGCCTTTTGGTCACCCAGAAAAAAAAGAAGAAGGTAAAGAAAACGATCTACGTTTAGAGTTGACAAAGCTGTAGAATTGCTTAGTGTATGCATTCTTCAATCAATTTTTTATGCTCCAACTTGAATTGGTCTGAAAAAATCGTTATTTGACGCGATCGGGAAAATTCGGGAAAAATTCAATTAGACTATCGTATAGAGGACACTTTAATTAATAAAAAATTTAATAATTAACAGTTACAACAATCCACGACAATCCACAAAACTTTTACTCCACGAAACAGAATTATTTTGAGGTTAAGCTTGCCTAAAACAACACACAACAAAAACACATAAAACAACAAAAACAAAAATTATTTTCCATAGTTTACTTCAATTGTTTTAATAAATTTTCGTTTATTTTAAAGGCAATAAACTTAGACAAAATTTTGACACAACAAAAGTCACGTGCGGAGTTAAAAAAAAATTTTTCGATTCTATGACCACTGAGATATGCTCTTTTAAAAAATAAATCGATTTTTCCATAAATCTCAACTTTTTTTTTTGGACTTTATGCCAAATAAATCGACTTTGGGACCATTGTGCGCTCTAAGGATAAGGTCTTTCCCTCTGGAACACCGTGCTTTCTGCTTGCCGAGTGGTCAAGGTCTGAGTCCTTATGGCTAAATTCTTTACAGCAGAGACCGGCACGTTTTTATCCACTGTGTATACAACGCCGCTTGGCGGCAGCAACTTCAACACACCGACCGTCTACGAGCCTACACTGCACATTTAGATGTGCTTAGAAGCTAAACACACACACACTCAACGCCAAAATGATCATGTGTGTTTTGCCGGACCTAGCTTTACAGTGATTTGGTCACACTGTCACGAGAGCGTTTGATAGTCAAATGAGCTAAGATGCAGCTGTCCGTGATTAGTTCTCGAGATCCTGTGTTTGAGTCCAAAACAAGCGAAACAACAAAACTGTTTAATAAAACTAGCCACACCGCAGAATAGAAGGGGGTGGTCGTCTTCCCTCCATTCTGAATATTTGGGCAAATTACAAAATTAGTCAACAAAAATTCATGATGGTACGTTTAGAAGGAAATTATTTCTTTGCAAAGGCTGATGAAAATGGGTGTTAGGCAACCCGTATTATGGCGTGGCCAAAAGGTATGGTAAGAAAAATATGGTGAGCAGGTGAGCATGAAAGTCGAAGGCCACCTCACTTGATATTAATAATAATAATAATAATGTTTATTGTAATAATAATAATTATATGAGCCTATAACATTGTGAATTAAACTAAATCCTTGGTGGGCATCCCTTTGCTCACGCTACTCAGACTACTCAATCCGTTATTTTGCCTAGCGTTGATACAACAACAACTTTTGACGCTGCGAACAATTAATTTATGACCCCCAATAAAACAAAACAACAAACACACAGCAAACGCTCGAGCTTTGACTGTCAAACACTACACTGTGTAAAAAAGTATGGTTTGTTTCGATGTGATTTGATTTTTATTACATGATAAATGATGTACAATATATATTTTCGCATATAAAACATATTAAAAATGCTTATAGGAATAAATTAAGTGATATAAGTCTATCTGATTTACTGCGAACATCAATTAGTAAAGAAAAAGTAGATTTTGAAAATCTAATTAACGAATAAAAAAATTCACTCAAAAATTTCTCTTAGTGTATAATTTTTTTCTCGTTGAAAGAAACAACAAACACACAGATTTTTTGTCGTGACGCACAGAGTAATAAATGTGTTCATTTTCCTTTAATTTACGACTTCTAGTTATGTTTGTTGTAGATGTTGTTGTAGTGCTCACAATTGCAAATTCTGTGCCCACCAAGGAACTAAATAGATGACCATAACATTGTGTATAAAAAACTAAAAAGAAACTTATGTTAAAGTAACCGACTTGGTTGCACGAACCATCCGTTGGTCAGGCACATTTTGCCTCATCGCGGGCCCGCTTACTACGCCTGACTTCCCTGGTCTTCCCAAGATATCAGACCGTTCAGCAGTACGGGGCTTTGACTAATGCGCCCGCGTTTTATAATTTTTCCATTTTATTTTTGATTTTGCCGCCTTCTAAATTATTTCTCCTTTCTGTAAACCAACGTTTTTCTTAAGTAGGAAACCAGCCCCTCCCAGTTCTCGCTATGTTTATCGTCAAGGATATGATGTAGCTCCTGCTTTGTAAAGTATGTCTTGCCAAGGGACGCCCATCTGTGATCCGTAAGGCAAGGACATCTTGCTAAAATGTGAGTCATATCCTCATTTTCTCCGGTATTGCAAATTGGGCATGGCACGTTTATTGATCTATTATACGTATTTGACTACAGCGTAATAAGGTCAAGCCGCGCTTACATCACCCATGTGATATTACTGTTGGCAAGATGCTGTAGCTTAAGGGCAGCAGTATGGTCTAGGAATCTGTAGATTCTTGTTTGGCTGGATCCTTTCCGAGTCATGCATTCCGCATGGGTCTTCTGTCTAAGAGCTTCCATTATAATGAGTCTCATTCTTTTCCAGCTCTTGTGCCCAAAAAACGTTTTTCCTAACTATTTCGGAAAAAAGAAAATGGGGGAGTCGACACTCTCTATACAAAAATCGGGTTTTCCCTACGTATCCAAGGTGTAAATCCAAGGTATAGAGGTGTGCATCATCCACGCAGGTCTCCAAGGCTAGGGCATATCCAGGGGTATTTGGTGGCAGCCTAAGGACTTTTTTCAGGAAATATATCTGCAGACTATCCACTACCTCGATGTAGTCCGAACAGCCCTACATACAGCGTTAAAAAGTTTCCATTTTGCACTGATGCATACATTGGGATTTGCCAAAAAGGGGCTACATACGCAGTTTATACTGGTTTTAGCCTCTGCGTTTCTTCTCAGTAAATGTTCCTTGAAAGTAAGGGTAGGCGTAAAGCATACTCCGAGATATTTATGTTCCGTGGCAATTTTTATGGCGTCTCCTTTGAAGGTCCATTTTCCGCTGCTGCCAGTCTGCCGCCTTTCGTCTGTATATTGTTTTTATTTATTTCATCCTAACGCTACAGGTCAGGGGAGAATTAAAAAATTATAGCGTTAGTCACGAAAGTTTAAGCTAGAAATATATTTTTCTAATGTTTAGTATACACCTCAACAAAGGAACTGCCAAAACAAAAAATTTAATATAAAAAAAAATCACATAACTTTTGACACCAAAGCCCATTGAATTCATCTAAGCAAATGTAATTTATACAAAAAAAAAAACAAAGAAAACTTAATTTAATTTAATAATTTTATAAGTAAAGCTTTCCCTTTCGTTTCTTAGGAGTCTACTACATTTGGCAGGTGTGCTATCATATACAAAGAAATGTCTTTCAGAACTAGCTAGCTTGTATCTCGGGTATCTCTTTATGTTTAAAGTAAACTCTTCAAATTAAACGGTATCAACTAGTTAACCTAGGTTTACCCAACTATGGCATTCTTACTGTTTTTTTGGTTCTGTTTTACGCTTTCTTTTTACTTGTTTGTGCATTGCGCATACGACGTGTTGCCTGCTGGCGGCTGCTTAAAAGCTTTGCATTAACTATTTAACGTAACTTAAACTGCATAATGGCACTTGGTAAGAGGGCGCAACAAATGCGAAACAAATAAAATGGTGTCAGTGTATAACCGGCGGCCAAACACACACAAAAACTGTGGGCAGGGCCTTTATTTTTATGATTTTGTGTCAATAAATTGAATGACAAAGCAAAAAAAAATACAGATTTTCGCTTAATAAATTTTTATTTATTCCCCCCCTTAGCCAGGAGCATAGAGCTAAACGCTCTGTTTAGGCAAAGCTAACAGGTACGCCACTGCCTTTTAGTGCGGCATTTTAAAAAATTCATTCATGGCACACAAAACAAACAAACAGAAGCCTGAGAGTTGAGGATTGAAACTGTTGGCTGCCAGTTTTCAGAATGCTATAAAATGCAATCAGCTGCAAAGAAAATAGGTTTTTGCTTCACCTGCTTCACAAACAAGCGCGAGCATTGAGGAGGAGCTGCTGCAGTCGGCAACAGGGCATAAATTAAGGAGCAACACTAACACAAACAGGCTGCAGGACGTAGACAGATTGTAGACGACAACTGCAGTAGAAGGCCTTATGCTCGTGGCTTAATTGAGGCATTAGCTGGCAATGATAAATGCAAATTGGTTATAGTAAAGCTTAATGTTCGTCAAAACTGCAAATTTTATTTTTTATTACCAACAACTGCACAAAAGAATATGTTACCCAAAACTTTCCACTGGCCATAACTATTAAAATATAGGAGAAAAAATGCAATTGCATTTTATGTGCTCGATTTTTCATGTTTGCCCTTTTTTTTTGGCATTGCTTTGAATTGATAACGAAAAGATTTTTGATGAAGTTTTGGAAGTTTATTAAAAACTCGGAGGGTGTCGCCTATGCTAGCTCGGGCTAATATTTTATTCATTTCATTTTGACATAAAGCAAAAAACGTTTTCAATTTTAGTTATTGTATGCGATCAGTGAAGTGTGAAAATGCCTGGCAGTCATACTTTGGCATTGGCTTTTACTTTTGTGGTTTATGCTTTTATGACATTTTTTTTTCATCGCCACAAAAGTCAGCGAATGAATAATGAATATATCTGCATTGGCCGCAGCCTTATTGGAATTTCTCTAATGGAAAAAGGTATTAGGGAAATTGTTCATCTTAGAAATGATAATATTGATTTTAATTAGCGAATTTATACTTGATAAATTGCAATTGAATGACACCTTTGGCGTCTTTCAAGGCTTAAATTTCTGGTAAAGTTGGTTGAACACAGAATAGGGCATTTATCAAGGTAGGCCCCCCTAAGCATCAAAAATACGGAAATAAATATTTCTCGATGGACCGTAAACTGTAGCGAAAACTAAGGAAAACCTTACAGGAACCTGTATCAACTCTGGTCACCGTATTCATCGTTATTACGAGTCAGCTACGTGGTAATGCTTTGTCTAAGCTAACTTCGTCTGTGCCGAAATTTTTATACCCTACAAGTTGACAGTGACTGAACAGTGACTTCACAGCGACTTAAAAGTAACTGAATTGACAGTGACTTGACAGTGTCTTGACAGTGACTAATCAATGACTAAACAGTGACTAAACAGTGACTTGACAGTGACTAAACAGTGACAAAACAGTGGCTAAACAGTGACTTAGCAGTGATTTGACAGTGACTTGACAGTGCCTTGACAGTGACTAAACAGTGACATAACAGTGTCTTAACAGTGACTTGACAGTGTCTTGACAGTGACTAAACAGTGACTTAACAGTGACTAAACTGTGACTTGACAGTGACTAAACAGTCACTTGACAGTGACTAAACAGTGACTTTACAGCGTCTTGATAGTGACTAAATAGTGACTTGACAGTGACTTAACAGTCATTTGACAGTGACTAAACAGTCATTTGACAGTGACTAAACAGTGACTTGACAATAACAAAACAGTCACTTGACAGTGACTAAACAATGACTTGGCTCTGACTTGTCCTGACAATGACTAAACTGTGACTTGACAGTTACTAAACAGTGACTCAACAGTGACTTTAGTACAGTGACTTGATAGTGACTTATTAGTGACTTGACAGTGTCTTGACAATATCTAAACAGTGACTTAACAGTGACTAAACTGTGACTTGACATTGACTAAACAGTGACTAAACAGTGACTTGACAGTGAGTAAACAGTGACTTGACAGTGCCTTGACAGTGACTAAACAGTGACTTGAAAATCCTTATACAGCTTATGTATCCAAACGATATGGTGATTATGGCGGAGCGCTGGTGAAAAGCAACAAATGATTGAGCAGACGGAGCGATATTGTCGACAATAGAGCTTAGAAATAAAATAGAAACAGTCAAAAATAATGGTTTTGCGGAATGGAAGAGGGTGACGCCCCAAAAATTTAAGATGTATGCTCTATGACTACGCACTGGAGGTTGTTAAAGAATACTCATGCTTGGGAGTAACATTGACGCCAAACATGCACCTTAAAACTTCACAATGGCGGTGAATGGGGCAAAAATTCATTGCAAATTCGGCCAAATATCAACTTCTGCAAGAGCAAAAATGTTGTATGCGGCTGAAGTATGGGGACATCAAAGTTACGATGACGTGAAAAAATTGCTGAGAACCTTCCTTAAAAAGTTATTTAAACTGCCTGTTTATACCCCGAGTTATACAATTTTTTTTTAAACACCCCTCTCCGGGATGTAATTCATTTTGCCCCCACCACATTTTTTTAAAAAAAAAAATATTTTTTGTACTCCACCAGGTTTTTTTGGAAAAAAAAGGGGTGGTGAGAAAACGGGGGGGGGAAACAAATTTTTTTAATAATTTTTCCACCAACCCCTATCAGTGTTTTTTTTGGTTTTTTTACGAGTATTTATTAGGCAAAAACACGCGGAAAAAAGGGGGGATGGATGTTTTATACCCTTGGAGAGGGTATATTAAAATTGTCCGGATGTTTGTAACGCACAGAAGGAAACATCTCCGACCACATAAAGTATATATATTCTTGATCAGCATGACGAGCTGAGTTGATATAGCCATGTCCGTCTGTCCGTCTGTCCGTCTGTCCGTCCGTCTGTCCGTCTGTCCGTCTGTTTCTATGCTATCTCCTCCGTCAGTTTTAAAGCTATCTCAACCAAACTTTGCACGAAGTCTTTTGGTATAAATACGCTGCACATTTGTCGGAACCGGCCGGATCGGATGACTATAGCATATAGCTGCCATAGGAACGATCGGTTGAAAAAGTAGTTTTAGTGAGAAAAACTTTTTTGTTTTCAATGCTATCGCTCCCAACCCCCGTATTTATAAGTTTTTTATGCTTTCACATAATTTCAGCAAGTTTTATGCAAATCGGGCAACTATATAGTATAGCTGCCATACAAAAGATAGGTCTGAAAAAAAAGTCTTAGTGAGAAAAACTTTTTTGTTTTCAATGCTATCGCTCCCAACCCCCGTATTTATAAGTTTTCTATGCTTTCACATAATTTCAGCAAGTTTTATGCAAATCGGGCAACTATATAGTATAGCTGCCATACAAAAGATAGGTCTGAAAAAAAGTCTTAGTGAGAAAAACTTTTTTGTTTTCAATGCTATCGCTCCCAACCCCCGTATTTATAAGTTTTCTATGCTTTCACATAATTTCAGCAAGTTTTATGCAAATCGGGCAACTATATAGTATAGCTGCCATACAAAAGATAGGTCTGAAAAAAAAGTCTCAGTGAGAAAAACTTTTTTGTTTTCAATGCTATCGCTCCCAACCCTCGTATTTATGAGTTCTTTATGCTTTCACATAATTTCAGCAAGTTTTATGCAAGTCGGGCAACTATATAGTATAGCTGCCATACAAAAGATAGGTCTGAAAAAAAGTCTTAGTAAGAAAAACTTTTTTGTTTTCAATGCTATCGCTCCCACGTTGTACAGATCTATATTATATACTACCACACAATTTTGTCAAGTTTGATTTAAATCGGATGACTATAGCATATAGCTGCCATAGGAACGATCGGTCCAAAATGTAGTTCTAGTGAGAAAAACTTTTTTGATGAATATATCGTATTGCCATATAAAAAACTGGCAGCATATATCATGCTCCAAGGGTATATAAACTTCGGTACAGCCGAAGTTAGCTTCCCTCTATTTTTTCTATTCAATCGGTCGCTCTTAATGTGCAAGTTTTCTGAGTCTAATCGGACTCTATTTCTGACACAGATATAAGTGCTTTTACCCTCCCAATAAAGCATATAAATACCTCATAAAAGTCACATAAAAGACTCATAAAAGTTACTTTTCTAGGCACTTGAAGGGGTACTGAATCGCCTCCTGAAAGGCTCTTTTTAGACGCATATTGGAGTGCAGATATAATTGAAAAAACAGTGCACTAATCTGTGCTTTTTGGACGTTTAAAAATATAAACCTCTATATAAATAAGGGACTAAAACCATTTTTTTAACCTTTTAATGATATATTTATATTTGACTTAAAAATTAACAAAATTGGAATAAATGGATACTTAAATATAAATATATTTATTAAGAAAGGCTCGATTTCATATTTACATTCTTAAATTTAAACTTATATATATTTCATGTTTTTCTCTTTTTTTGTTGAAGCTTATTAAATTTTACACTTCTTTATTTTAAATATTAATTCGCATTTCACAACAAAACGAACCTGCGAATTGTCGACACATGATTTCGGCATCCCGCTATTTTCAGCAAAAGAATCAACGAAAACAACATTTTTGATTAATTGCTAACTTTTACTCCGAAAATGCTCGAAAATAAATGCTTTTTATGAGAAAACCCTCAAATTTATGTGTTTACTCCAAAAACGCTCTTAAGCTCGGCTCTTTTCAGACACATCATTTGGAGCGCTCCGAACTTGGCTTGCTGGGTTATTGCACATAATGTAGTCAATGAAGTCAGCGCAAAAGGCTGTACTTGTTGCGGTAGACACAAATCATAGATATCAAAGTGAAGCTTAGGCCGGAAGAAGCAAATCGAGAGTATGGTACAGTTAGCTCAATTACAACCTTGGCATAAACAATTATTTTAGTGAACTATGTAGGAACAGAAGGAGGCGATTGGGCTACTCAATGGGAAAAATCGGCAAGATTTTGCGAAACTCATTAAAGCTCATTAAAACAATTGTCCCTGAAGATGGTTGCCGAGGAGCAACTGAAATATATTGGAAAAACTTAACTTATTTTACTTGTCCTCGAGCCCGCAATACTCAAATTCGATGTTTTTTTCTTTCTTTAGAAAATAGATTTTACACATCCGGTCGCCTTCACCAGCCATTGGCGCCAGCTGTGAAGTAATCTAGCCATGAAAAAAACAAAATTTCAAACTTTGCCGTTCGGATTCGGCGTTAAACTGTAGGTCCCTTTCTCTTGAGAGAAAATTTAAAGCACACACGCCAAGAGATTGAGAGAAGCTTTTTTGCCCCTTTTCCGGGTGTTATAGCCAATTTGTACATTACATTAAAGCTATAATAAGTTTCAGGAAAAATATTGTTTTAGAAAACTTTTAAGTTTTAAATATAAATAGGGAAAAACTGTTAAATTGTTATACATACTTAAGAAAAATCATAATAACACAGTGTTACAGCGAAAATATACTTTCGAAATGACCTACCCCACGCTGTAGAGCAGGTCGAGTATAGCATTTCCTCATACTTGGTTTTCTCCTAACACCCCAAAATCTGAAGTTATGGTCCAAAACGGTTTTTTTTTTTTTACCTCACTTAAATAGATATACTCGCGAATGGACCGTCCGATTGTTCATATCCTTATTAATTCCGGTAGCGACGAAAGGAATCTACTACATTTTAATCAATGGTTTGACTAATTTATCCCGATGGCTGAGAAATGCGGGTTACAGATCTGTCATTTTCCTTTTTTTTTGAGAAATTTGTACTTTGACCATCACTGGCTTTACTATTTTATTCTATGCGATTTTTTCTTAAAATTTATTATAAAAGCCCATTTAATTCTCCGTTGAACGGTTGTTGTCCCAATGAATTTGGATACCGTTTGACGAAGTTATGCGCGCATTTCTAAGTACACCTCGACAATCTAGCATTTTTTTTAGTAAGCCAACATATTTTTGACAACCTTAACATAGGTGCCCCCTACAAGTATGCTCTGTTTTTTTGGCGCCAGATTCAAAAAAATATTTTTAAATTCTTTATAAATATAAATTTTCATGTTTCACAATTTTTCGGCCAATAAATTTGAGAAAGGTGAATCGCTAGCATGGATCAATTTTTGTTTCATCAAAATAATTTTAAATTTTAATTTCATGTACAAGAGTATTTAACTCTGACTGGTGGATTTTAATTCTGCAGATGTTTTCTTCACTCCAACTCTAAATGTTAACTGTGGGCTTAAGGGTCTTCAATCTTCGGTGCCAAAGGCAAACGCCAGAAAGAATATATTCTTGATCAGCACTTAAAGCCGAGTCGAAATAGTCATGTCCTTCTATCCACATGTCCAGCGGTCTGTCTGTCTAAGACGGTAAGAGCTAGGGGTTTGCGACGCTTAGAAGGCATCATCTCCGACCACATAAAAGTATATATGTATATTCTTGACCAGCATGACGAACTGAGTCAAATTAACCCGTCCGTCTGAGGCTTGACTAGACTAGGATCCCCAAAGAGCTCCTACAGTTCGAGATTGATCTCGGGTGCGGAATCCATCGCCAACTTTTAAAGGTCTATAAATCCTCCCAAATGATTCTCTCTCTCTCGAAGACGCCGATCGCCGCCTCAGACGGACAGGCTTAATTGACTCAGCTCGTCATGCTGGTCAAGAATATACATATATACTTTATGTGGTCGGAGATGATGCCTTCTAAGCGTCGCAAACCCCTAGCTCTTACCGTCTTAGACAGACAGACCGCTGGACATGTGGATAGAAGGACATGACTATTTCGACTCGGCTCTTAGTGCTGATCAAGAATATATATTCTTTCTGGCGTTTGCCTTTGGCACCGAAGACCCTTGAAGACCCTTACAGCCCACAGTTAACATTTAGAGTTGGCTTAAGTGGGAGAACACATCTGCAGACTCTACAAAATCCACCAGTCAGAGTTAGATACTCTTGTACATGAAATTAAAATTTAAAATTATTTTGATGAAACAATAAGCGAGTTAGGGTCGCATATCACAGTCAAAAATTGATCCATGCTAGCGATTCACCTTTCTCAAATTTATTGGCCGAAAAATTGTGAAACATGAAAATTTATATTTATATAAGAATTTAAAAATATTTTTTGAATCTGGCGCCAAAAAAAACAGAGCATACTTGTAGGGGGCACCTATGTTAAGGTTGTCAAAAATATGTTGGCTTACTAAAAAAAAATACTAGATTGTCGAGGTGTACTTAGAAATGCGCGCATAACTTCGTCAAACAGTATCCAAATTCATTGGGACAACAACCGTTCAACGGAGAATTAAATGGGCTTTTATAATAAATTTTAAGATAAAATCGCATAGAATAAAATAGTAAAACCAGTGATGGTCAAAGTACAAATTTCTAAAAAAAAGGAAAATGACAGATCTGTAACCCGCATTTCTCAGCCATCGGGATAAATTAGTCAAACCATTGATTAAAATGTAGTAGATTCCTTTCGTCGCTACCGGAATTAATAAGGATATGAACAATCGAACGGTCCATTCGCGAGTTATATCTATTTAAGTGAGGTACAAAAGCAAAAAGCGGTTTTTGGACCATAACTTCAGATTTTGGGGTAATAGGAGAAAACCAAGTATGAGGAAATGCTATATCGACTAGCCCAACAATATGTACTGGGTCTCGTGAAAAGTATGTTCAGATTTTTTTTTTTTGTAACACTGTGTAATTGTATTTTGTTAAAATAGAAGCTAACGGTAAAACTGGAAATAAACTACCACTACAGCCCTTACACAGCTCTTAAACTTAGCAACATGTTTCACATCAAATCCTCGTGAGTGTTCACAGCACTCACACCTATTTATTTTAAGCCAGTCGCCATACAAAAGTTAGTTTATAGTGAAGTATCGTTTCATTGCCGGTAATTCTAGATTTCAGACCTTGACTTGATTTATGGGGAACGTTTTTTCGCTTAAATGACCTGAGATTTGTGCATTTATTTTTCTTTCGGTATCCCCCATCGTGTAGTACCATTTAAAATTAAAATCAAAATTTATTCATACCCATAGTGCATATACATAGGTGAATACCGTACCCAGATCAAGTTTTATTTCAGATAAGTAAAATTCCTCTGAGTCTAAATTATTTTTTAAGTTGAGATTCAATACATACTAACTTAGTTCCAATATCTATCTATTCTGAATAGATCCGAGCCAAAACACCGAAGTTATACACGAAATATTAAGTTACTAATTGAGTTCGATATTATGATATCTTCTATACTTATAAATCTGAAGGCCCGACTGACTGACAGGCTAACATATTATCCACCCAAGGGCGTAGCCAGGGGAGGGGGTAGCTGCCCCCCTTGATCATCGATTTTGCCCCGAAAAATGCAGTTTTTAACTTATAACTTAAGTTTTCCGAGATTATTTTGAAAATTGTTTCTCATTTCATATCAAATGCATCTTGATCTAATTATTTAATGTTGAAAAACATATTTAAAGAAATATTTAAGAAAAGTTCAGGCACAGCTGCCCCCACCTTTTCCGAACATCATTCCCCCTCTTTATCCCCCCCCAACCCCAAAAATTTTTTTTTATATATATCTAATTTTCATAGACCTTCGTTTAGTTATGCAGGCGCGCACTAAGAAAGAAAACTTGAAAAATTTGTCCGCGAAGTGGGTGAAAGGGCCAAAGAAAAGTTTTTATGGGACAAATAAATGAGCTATGGTGTTCAGGCAACATTTTGAACTAAGCGCTTTTGCTTAGAGAGTGAGAGTGAACGACTCACAGATAAGACAGATGAGAGAAATAAGAGCGGACGGGAAAGAGTGGAGAGTGGAGGAAGAGGAAGGGGCGGGGCGAGGGGAAAGAGTCGACAGCTGCGGAGAAGGGAGTGGGGGAAAAGGGGGAAAGCCAAGTTGAATTAAATTATAATTGAAGATTGTCTGCCATGAGGTCAATTTGTTCTGATATTTAGTTCGTAATTGTTGGTTCAACGAGATGGGACTTCTTAGACGGGAAAACTTCGGAATCTAGACCTTCCCAATGATAGGAAATCAGTTGATACTGCTGTGAAGTCCGCAGTCTTCATATATTTACTGGAAATGTTAGCGGGAATGTCCGAAATTCACCACGTGGTCGTACCGAACAAGAATGTTTTCATACCATATGTACAGGCCGCTGCATTTACAAGGCAAATTTTTACTTAATTTTTACCAACTGTAAACAAAAATTCTTCAATTTCTTAAAATCTTGGACGCGGACAAAGTTGTGGCGGGTTCAGCTAGAACCTAAGAATCCAAACCTATAGGATCCCCACTACTTGGTGCAGGGTATTTTGCAATCGGAGCACTCGATTGCAGCACTCTGACTTGTTACACCCTTGCCATCTATTGGTCAATTAGGGAAGTCCGTCTGCTAACATTGTTCAAAGCGAAAATAAAATTGTTAAATGAAAATCATTTAAAACCATTATTTCAATAAATTATACAAGCTCCTGGGGTATATAATCTCTGGCCGTCTTTAATCTATATAATCAATTATTAACACATTGGAAAGTCTCTATATTAGTCGCTAGACAGAACAAAATCTAGCAGCTTCATAGTGTTGACCAGACGCTTGCGCTCATTGGGATCCCAGATGGCACTGGACACGTATTCTCCATCATTTAGAATCCGTGAACGAGAGCAGCCTGGTAGATCATCGGACTCCAGTTCGGGCTCCGCTGGTGCACCCAAAGTGGCCGCTGCATTGAGAGCCGCCTTCACACGTGCCAATTCCAAATTACTTAAGTCGCCTAGACTACGAACAGCACCCATCTTACGAGCCTTGACGGACAAAGGCTTGGAACGGCGACGACGTGTGATACTAAGGGTAGAGCTCTGTGTCATGGTCTTGCGTTTAACAGGCATCTTGATCAAGTGAAATTATAATTTCTTGTGTTTGTCTTTTTTTTTTTTTGACTAGAGTTTTCGAAATCAAGCAATACAATGAGTTTGGGCTAACTGGGGGTAATGATTGGGGGGAAGTTGCCTACTTGGTTTGGCTTCGTTTGACTGCTCTTTGCATAAATTTCCGGCAGCCGGGTAAATATTGCATTTTCATTAAGTTAAAGTTTGATTTTTAGTTTTGGGGTTTTGTTCATTGTGGTTCACGTTCACCCTTGCCTGTGCTCAGTTGCGCGTTTACATAAAAAGTTTTCGAGCGCGGGCTGTGAAGTTTTTCGGTCGAAAGTTATCCATCTGGCTGTCTATCAATCAGAGTGTGTGTGTAATAATCATGTGCACAGTCAAAGAAATGACGATAGCATTGACGATGCCTTAAAAGTTTTTGACAGGCAACTCTGCCTATGGCTAAAAAGCAAAGTTGTCAGTTACAGCATCAAATCCAAGGAAATTTGCTTGGAGTCATGTTAAACGAATGAGGTTTTTGGCAAGAAAAGCGAAAGCCAAAAATATGAAAAGATTTATAGTTTTAAGGCTTGTTTTTAATTTTAAGCAATTTCTATAACAATACTTAGGGCCGATTTCTATTTATACAGATAGTTGCCATGTGTCAGTTAAGTTAACATTTTGCTCTGTTATTTGTTAGTTTATGTGACAGATAGCTCTATGTAGAAGATGTGAAATCTATCGCCCTTAAAGAATAAAATTATTAAACATAAAATGAATTAAAAGAATTAATTAGTATATATATTATATTAAGAAAAATGCTCACTTAGGTTTCCCATTGCACAATCTGCGCACCTTCTATCGACGGCAGTTGGTTCTGGACAATCATGACAATGAGGACTACACACCGACTCTTCGGTATTTCAAGGAATTGGAGTTCCTGTATGAGTTGGAAACGGGTGAACTGACACAGACGCGAGATGATCCAACGGCAAATGTGACGGCAGAGGCGAAAGATACAAACAAAATTGACAGAAGAAATAGTTTGCATTTTATTGATAATAATCAGGTGTAGGAGGATGATGATGATAAGGAGGCGGAGAATCAAGGGGACAAGGAGGCTGAGACGATAATATGTTTACCGATGATGTTTTGGGTCTCGAAGCCGATCTAGAACTAGAGCCCGAACCCGAAATTAGTTTGCCCGCCAAATCGTAACAGCGAATCAAATCATATTATACCAAAAGCCATCAACACCAACGGGCCAGAGTAAGTGAAGCGGACAGCTTGGAGAAGGCAAGGCTTTGACCCAATAGCAGTAATAATGAAGATCACGAAAAAGATGACAACACCGCTGTCAAAGGGAACGAGAACTTGAGCGCTAGGATCAGGCGGAGAGTGAATATAAACAGATTGGTAAGCGAATGGCGCAATTTAAGCGATGTGCTTGTTTATGGACGCCAGTATCTGTTGTCGCGAGAGGCGCTTCTTTTGCAGGCATTGTGGATGCCAGTGATCGGTGATTTGGCTGAGGCAATTAGAGCGTATCCTTACATTTTGGGAATTTGGAGGAATAGCGAACGGGTCATACTATATTTGGCTTGAAAATTAAGGGAAGCTGTACAACCAACTTCAACGTCCAACCGACTTGGCTCATTTCATTCATTCAGGAAATCAAAACTTCGTGTTTGGTTTTTCGGTAACGTCATTCAATGCAGCTTACATTGGGGGGTGCCACAGAAATCTCTAGAGATTTTGCCGACGGTTGGTTTGTAAATCTCTCAAAAAATTCGTTCGAACTTCTAGAGATTTCATTTTCTAATTAGAAAAATTCTAGTTGGAGCACCACATGTTCCAATTGATGTTCCATCTCTAAAAACAGGGCTGAATCTCTCCCCAAAAAATTTCCCTTAGTTTAGGTTTGGGTTAATTTAATGATTAACTGAATTTTTTTGATTGTGTATTTTATGATGTATTTTTAAATAATAATAAAATTTTAAGTCGCATACTCCACCAATATAATGCAAAATTTAAAAATTATTTGTCGCCAAACATGAGGTAATAGTTTCCATCCCTTAATCCGCTAGCTGTCAGGTAGAGGGCGCCACTTTGACAAAAGGCGCTAGTGAGAAAAGAGCTTTGCAAAACCTCTTAACAAAACATAAGAGGTTTGAAACCAATCGAAAGAAATTTCTGTGGCACCTAAGAAATGTAATTCGGTAGAAATTTGGTTGGAGTTTGGTTGGAAGATGTTTTTGTAGCATCCCCGTATATGATTGATTTCATCCCTTTGGAACGTATCCATAAAGTTATTGATTTGGGTATACAATTTGTTCCCAAGGTTTGTTTCAATAGTCATATATCAGTTACCGCAGTTATCGGATTTATTAAACGATGGTCGAAGGATTTTATTGACCCCTACGTCACTAGCAACTCTATGTCTCACTAGTGAGACCAATACTTGAATATGTGTCATGTGTGTGGTCTCCTTATTACCAAAAATATCAAGATCAACTGGAATCGAGGCTTCTTCGAGGCTTAAAGTGGGATTCCACCATTCATCTTCCTCCTTATGAGGACCGATTACGCTTAATCAACCTACCTTATCTTAAGAACCGCCGAACTTGCCACGGTGTTCTTTTTATACCCTTGGAGAGGGTATATTAAAATTGTCCGGATGTTTGTAACGCACAGAAGGAAACATCTCCGACCACATAAAGTATATATATTCTTGATCAGCATGACGAGCTGAGTTGATATAGCCATGTCCGTCTGTCCGTCTGTTTCTATGCTATCTCCTCCGTCAGTTTTAAAGCTATCTCAACCAAACTTTGCACGAAGTCTTTTGGTATAAATACGCTGCACATTTGTCGGAACCGGCCGGATCGGATGACTATAGCATATAGCTGCCATAGGAACGATCGGTTGAAAAAGTAGTTTTAGTGAGAAAAACTTTTTGTTTTCAATGCTATCGCTCCCAACCCCCGTATTTATAAGTTTTCTATGCTTTCACATAATTTCAGCAAGTTTTATGCAAATCGGGCAACTATATAGTATAGCTGCCATACAAAAGATAGGTCTGAAAAAAAGTCTCAGTGAGAAAAACTTTTTTGTTTTCAATGCTATCGCTCCCAACCCTCGTATTTATGAGTTCTTTATGCTTTCACATAATTTCAGCAAGTTTTATGCAAGTCGGGCAACTATATAGTATAGCTGCCATACAAAAGATAGGTCTGAAAAAAAGTCTTAGTAAGAAAAACTTTTTTGTTTTCACTGCTATCGCTCCCACGTTGTACAGATCTATATTATATACTACCACACAATTTTGTCAAGTTTGATTTAAATCGGATGACTATAGCATATAGCTGCCATAGGAACGATCGGTCCAAAATATAGTTCTAGTGAGAAAAACATTTTTGATGAATATACATATCGTATTGCCATATAAAAAACTGGCAGCATATATCATGCTCCAAGGGTATATAAACTTCGGTACAGCCGAAGTTAGCTTCCCTCTATTTTTATTCATAAACTCCTGTCAGGAGATATCGACTCTATCGCTTTGTTATCTAATATAAGTCCCGCAGTCCCACAACGCGTTACTAGAAACTCCTATCCTATTTATCTACAGCCTTGCCTAACAAACTACGCTCATCACGAGCCCTACCGAAACCTTTGTCTAAGCTATAACTTCCATTACCATATTTTTTCATCTCAATCCTCCTTTTTTGTAGTAAAAAATAATTTATTGTCGTTCCTAAGTAGGCCCTCTTAAAGTTAGAACATTTTTAAACTGTAAATAAATGAATAAAAAAATAAAAAATAAATAGTAGAACTTTTTTAGGCAGGCTCTAGGTCATTAAGTTATGCTTATTGTCCATAACTTTTCTAAAACAAGACACGCACAACACAACAAAGGAGGCTGGTTGACAGTATAACGCTATTTCATGAATACCAATTCAATCTTCAGCTGTCTGCGCCTGTCCTTAGTTAGAAGTTACCTCATGACAGAATTGCTATGACTGTTTGGGAATCCCAAAGGCAGGCTTGTTGCAAAATCCGACATCAGCAGCAATCGCCAAAAACACTAAGGCTTTGAGTGGGTGTGCATCCCGTTATCGGCCCTTCTGTTGTTAGTGGGGGATATTCTTTCTCCGCATCCAACTTGTTTCAGAAAAGTTATGGACAATTTCCATAACTTAATGACCTAGAGCCTGCCTAAAAGAGTTCTACGATTTTCAATCAAAAAGATCACTAAAACACTTACTTTGTAAAAAATTAATAAATAAATAACTTTACAATTTAAAATAAAGCACATGAATCGTTTGCAACAGTTACAAAAAAAAGAGCTTGACAATTTTATGTTTAATAATTGTGATATGTATAAGAAGAATATAACTTTGATATTATAAAAATAAAGCATTGGCACAAACATAATACCATTTAAATATTTGACAAATGTGTCTTTGATACTAAAACCATGACCTCCACTTATTTTGAAAATATGTCTTTGATACTTTAAAAATATATTATTGATATTAAGTTAATATTATTAACAAATATCAAACTGTTGATCTCACTTTGAGAGGTTCGAAATGTAAATGTGATATTTTTGAAAATATCATCTGGGTGTTTTTTAGATGAAGGCCGATTTGATAATACTAAAGATTGGTACTAAATATAGTGATTTTTTTTCTATACAGCAGTAAACAACAACTAAGATAAATAACACTAGTTTACAAAAATAAAAAAATAAATGACCCATTTCCACTGAAATATTTTTTTAGTATAGCTTGGAACGGTGATCTCAAAAATCGATTTCAAAAATTTTTCCATGGCTCCGTTTTTGAGATATGATTTTTTTTATTTTTCTGGTAGGTTCTCTTACATTCAAAGCCATATCTCACTTTGTAATTGTTAGATAGAGTCATACAAGATACGAATCGAAAGCTTTATAAGCTGTCAATAATCGCGTAGAACATTGTTTTCAAATCGGTTGAGTAGTTTGAATTCAACGACCAAGAATATTTCAAAAAATTGATTTTTTGCTTAAAAATTCAAGATTTAAACGCATGGAAAAATATAAATAAATCCAAATAAATTATTTTTATTTTTTATACTTAAGAGTCGCACTTCTACGAAGAAAACCAGATATCGATTATCAAGATCTATGAACAAACACAGGGGCTGTGAGCAATTTAGTGCAAAAAATGTGGTATTTTCGTGATTATTTAAAAATAAATTTTCGTTTGCTTCGACTTTTGTTCCGTTTTTGATTATTATTTTTGTTCTGGCTTTTCGCTCACTTCATAAATTGACCAAAAGATGAAGAAAAACAGAAAAAAATTTTTTGGTGAACTCACTAAATACTCAAATAAATTTGACTGTTAGTTTCTCTGCTCAATTTGATATATCTACGGTACGTGACACATGATTTTCCTCACCAATACCTTGTTGTGTTCGTTAAAGTGGGATTCTTAAGAAGAAATAATAAAAATAATAATAAAAATAATAAAAAATAATTATAATCTTGAATCAAAGAGAAACGGTGTAAGAATTTGACCAACAGCAGATTATCTTAATTCAAGATTATATTCTCTATGTTAATCTTAGTCAATCAATCTCAAATTAAGATCGCTTATACTCGACTTTAAGATGAAATAATCTCATTTTTTAATATGAAAAGAAAAGAAAAAATAAATTATATTAAGCCTTTTTTTTTTTTTTTTTTTATTTTAGTTAATAACATTTGGTTCTTTCCGAAAAATCTTAGAGGAGAGTGGGGGTTGTGATCATAGTTTTGTTTTGCGAACATTACTTCGCCAAAAATCATTATTTTTTCGTTCTGTAAATTTTGTATTTTAGGTAAAAGATGCACAAAACTTTCCACATCACTAGTTTTAAAAAATAAAATTTTGGGTTTCTATACTTTGTACCGAAGGTACATAGAGTATATTAAGTTTGTGCGAAGTATGTAACATAGAGAAGAAATCATTTCCGACCCTATAAAGTATATATAATTTTGATCAGCATCAACAGCCGAGTCGATATAGCCATGTCCGTCTGTCCGTCTGTCCGTCCGTCTGTCCGTCCGTATGAACAAACAGATCTCAGAGATGGTAGGAGATAGAGGTTTGACATGTATGGGACAAATGCTGCAAGTATAAGCAGGCAGATCAAGCTTATTTTTAATTTTTGCCACGCCCCCTCCCGCCCCCGCAATTCGGAAAAAACGTCATATCTCCCACAGTCTTGTAGATAGAGGAGGGAGAGAGAGAAAGTGAGAGAGAGAGAGAGAGAGAGAGAGAGGTACAGAGTATATTATAGTCGGGCTTGACCGACTTTCTCACTTGTTTTTATTTCATATAGAAAAAAAAGTGATTTTTTGACATTTCGAAAATTTGTGGGGGTTTGTGAGCCACCCATCTAAAAGTTCAAAATTCGTGTTTTTAAGCCATTATTCTTAATTAAATGAAAAATGAACAATTTTTTCCATATTCTGAATTAAGAAATATCAATGAAGAGTGAAAATTGATTGACGGCATCAGGCTTGTTTTCTTTTATATACGAGCACTTTTTGCTTGTGACTTCTTTTGTTTGCATTTTTAATGTTTTTTTTACTTTTTTAGAGAGCTTTTCCGCTGTTTTATTGCGCGCATGGCCATTTAGCTCGCACCGCTGTTGACCGTCGCCACCAGTCGCAGTATAAGAACTCAGCACGACGATGTTTCTGCCAGTTGCGTCGAGATTTCTGCCAGCTGAGTTCTTATACAGCAATTGGTTGCACCAAAAAATTTACGCCCAATAGCCGACTGCACTTAGTGGATGCCAAGTAGATGCCAAAAGCTTCATTGGATCGAAAATGTGGTGGTTCGAGTCCCAGGAGGGGCGAGTTGCTTTTTTATTTTTTTACCCGTTACTTGTAGAGTAAAAAGGGTATACTAAAGTCGTGTAAATGTATGTAACAGGCAGAAGGAATCATTTCCGATCATATAAAGTAAATATATTCTTGATTGATTCTTGTTGATGCTGAACAGCAGAGTCGATTTAGCCTTGTCCGTCTGTCCGTCCGTCCGTCCCACCGTCTGTCTGTATGAACACCTAGTTTTCTGAGATGGTAAGAGATAGAGGTTTGACATGTATGGGACAAATGCTTCTTTTATCTGCACGCAGATCAAGTTTGTTTCAAATTTTGGCCACGCCCCCTCCCGCCCCCACAATTTGGAAAAAACGTTATATCCCCTACAGTTTTAGAGATAGACGATTCGTACCATAGCACATAGTTAGTAATTTGCAAAATTAATCGATTTGCCGAAGAAATGATAAAGATCGGATGAACGGTTCTCAAGTTATGAGCAAAAAAGTGAACCAAGTCCTCCCCGCTACCACCCTAAAAATGTTGCATACTTTTTGGATGGTCACACTAAGGAACGCGGTAACACTGTTAAACATGTTTTTTCATGAGTAACGGGTCTATTGAAGTCTGTTAGAGCCGACTTTAACTTACGCTCTCGTTTATTTAAATTTTTTTTTACAGTTTTTGAACTGAAGCTTTACAGAAAATTGTAGGATGGGTGATAAGTTGCGAGATGATAAATCTTGTTTTTAAGATTTCTAAGCTCATTTAAAGGTTTTTAATCTTGTTTTTATAAGATTGCAAGATTCTCGAAATATACAGGGGTGCCACAGAATTCACTAGCGATTTGGCTTCTAGCGATTTGCCAAATCGCTGAAATATTTTCGCCATGCCACAGAACTTCGAGCGATTTCATTTTTTAAGCTAGTTCACAAACCCATTCGAACTTGACTGCATAGGGTAGACACCCCGAAAGTGCAAAATTAGATTAAGACTTTAAATGCGGTTTTTATTAATATTTTGAAATGTAAGCTATTTGGTTAGTCCGTTTTTTTAACTAAACAAACTTAATTTTCTTTAACTGAGTTAAAATATTTTTATTCCCACACAAAAATTCAAATTTTCCGCCCGGCAAAATAAAAATGATACCTTGCAACTCTAGCTGCTGTACGGATACGAGAGAACGGCGTACGAATATGAAGGCAATAGTTTTGCTTTAATAAAATAAATGCCTCTCGCACGACAGATGGCAATCGACAATTTGGGCCGGACACGCATTATTCAATTCAAGCAATCGGAGGAAAGGTTGGTCAGACTTAAAGTCAGTTCTTTCCAGGCTGCAGCCGCAACTTCCATGGCGCCCATTGTGACATTGGGGGCCAAGTCTTTAAGCTCCTTCATAAAAGTAAAGCAAATTACGCTCTGGACATCTGTTCCATGCTTTCCCCTTTATAATTAATTTTAATTAGAACAATTTCGAAAGAATAATAAAATTTACTAACATTTGAGAGGCTTCTCGTCATTACTTTGGCGCCGGCGTTGCCACTTTATTCAACTCAGATTAACAGCAATTGACTTACAAATTGCACAATAATTAAGCAAAAGATCAACGGAAAAATTATTGCTAGTTAATCTAATTTTTTTATCTTTGTTTTAACACAAAAATCGATATTGTATTAACTTTAAAACGAAGTTCGATTAAATTCGAAATTCAAATGTTAAAAGGTGGCACTACTGTAATTCTAGCGATTTGGGTGAGTTGCAGTGAATGACCAATTTCACTAGCGTATTGACTAGCGATTTTACTAGACGATTTAGTAAAATGCTTATTTAATAAACTTAACATTTTAAATATTTAATTTTTTGATGTATATTATTTACAAATTGAACACCCTTGAAGACTCAATAAGCCTTATTTTTTATTAAAATGCATTTTAAGGTCTTTTTAATCGGCGACTCAAGAGTGCAAACGCGATTTGCAAATCACTCGAAAACATGCTCTTGTGGCAGGGCGTTTACCGTTATTATTGGAACCGATATAACCGGAACGAAACCGAAACGTTGGTACCGGTACAGTTTCATGGTTTTAGTTACTTTTGCAGAGCGCATCGTAGTTTTAGTCAGACATTTGTAAAGAAAAAAGCAGTCATAAAACGACCTTTACACGATCGACCCGATTTTCTTTCAACTTTTTAAGAGTCATAACATTCAAGCACCCATCGATTGCCCCAAGCGTTGGAGCTCAAAGCTACATAAAACCAAAAAATATTTGCTGGCGGAAGACATCTTCAACTCTTGCTCCAATTTTGCGGCTGCAGATAAGGACTGTCTTCTGAACCGGAAAGTGTGGGACTCAGAATCAGCCTCAGATAAAGCCGAAAATCAAGTCTTTGGGAGATTTTTATTCCATTTGGATTCACTGATAATTGGAAATATCAGAAAATTCGTTCTCTCTTACGAAATAGTTTTTTCAGGAAAAAGAAGAGCGAGAGAAATCCCTTTTTGAAAACAATGCTTTTCTATGTGCAATATTTTTGGACCCTAGATCAAACGTAAAAAAAATACTTGTATCGATCGTTTACACAATATTTTTGCACAAATTTTGTCGTTTGCTAATCAATCACTGCTTAATGAACTGCAGTTCAAATTCTGGCATATTGGAATATTGATTTGTATTCTTGGTAATAATCCTCTACAAAGTTCCCAGAATTATGAGCGATTTCAAAAGTCGTTCTTTCTGTTCCGGCTACGCAGGTAAGCGTGCAACGCCTATTCTCTGGCGTTAAATATATAATGAATCCGCTAAGAAGTTGCATGTACTCAAACACAATGAATGCAAATTTGTCACTGCAAGCAAATCACAAGAAAGAATTATAGTGGAAGCATATAATGTAACCATTAGATCTTACGTGTTAACTACGTAAAAAAATACGCAATATGAAGGCTATATAATTTTTCTTTAAATGTAAAACCATTCATTTTGTGTTGAATTTTGATTCACTTTATTAAAATGATTTAGATTTATCTCAGAATTTAGTTTTTTCAGTATTAAAAATAACTATTACTTATATCGGTACGAACCGGTATACCGAAATAAAAATGCGAGTACCGTATAGAAACCGAAAACCGAAATTGAACCTTTAACCGAAACATTCATTTCGGGACGTACCGGTATTGGAACCGAAATTCGTGTCAAGATTATGCCCTGCTTTGCACATTACATTACATCACATTACAATGATTTTTATACAAGATGAAACCAAAACACAAATAGACTGATGACACAGGTCTTCCACAAGTATCAAGTTGAAAAGTTAAGAAGCAAGATGTTCATAACCTGAACCAAAAATTCAAGCGACACTTGATCGTGCCAAAGAAAAAAAGCATCAAAAACGTTAAAGAAAAATGTTAAAGAAAGTTCACGAATCCAAGAAAAAGGCAACCAGGAAACCTCAGCAAACTTCTGCACGTGGATGGAACTCACATCGTAAGACCATGGAGAAAGAGGTACAAGCGAATGCTTTGGAAAATAACCAGATGACTACAAATAAAGAGGTTCTAAATGATATAGAAAGAAATGAACTGGCGGAATCTAACAGCCAATATTTCAAGACAAATAAAAGAAAGCTTTAAAGATGGTTCTATGTGTATACATATGTGTGAAAAAACAATGTTTCTGGCAGTTTGTCATCTTGACTTGACAAGTTGCGCTGAGAAACAGAAGACTGAAGAATTTTTTAGTTATTTGATTCTTAAGAATGTATAGTTAGCTAATTACACTTTCAAAATTAAATAAGTTGTAAAAGCTATTACAACTAAATTAAAATTAAAAAAAAATAAAGAAATAAAAATATTGATGCGTCTGCTTTGAGTAGCAAGGCTCATCTAACAAATTGTTGGCCCCCTGGCAGCTTTTTATACCCCCCGGACTTGACAGCTAACTATTAGCTCGTTACTTGCCAGTTTGCTTGACTCGTTATCAAATACCTGCATTACCTATCGATTTCTAGGGTGCGATATGAACTGGTAAAAAGTAACTCTTTTTGAAATTATTCAAAAATGTATTTTTTGTTGGAAAAATAACAAAAACTTTTTCATAATTTTACAGCCCACAGCAATTGTGTAAATTTTTTTTTTCTGTTTGCTCATTTGAATGCAATTTCCCCACAAAATGTTATGAAGAAGAATTTGAAGATTGTGTATTTTTCCAGTTCGCGGCACAAATTTTCAGAAATTTTTGCTAAGCGTAAAGTTTGGGTTAAGCAAAGTTGCTTTAAAGCTTGGTTATACATACATATTTAATATGCAGCAGACATGCCCACTTTTCGTTGCTCTAAATGAGTTTCAGCTGCAAAATTAAAAACTTTATCAGTGAGCAGGCCAAAAAAAAAAAAAAAAGAACACATATAGCTAGCGGATGAAGGTGCGACGGGTGTGTGAAAAAACTTGAAACTTTTTATGAAGTTAAAGCAAAGTAAAATCAAATTATTGTGGTTACCTTGCAGGCAGGCAAAAGGATTACGCGTTGGCGACGTCAGGCAGCCACATGCCGCCAGTGCATTTTAGAGGGGAAACTGGGAAACCCAAAGCGCCAGACAGTTAGAGCCGCCTGGCTGGGCTCGTTCACATGAAGTTGGCGCATTCTAATTGAATTTTCACTTTTTTTTTTCTCTCTCCTCTCTCTCTCTCTGTCTCTGCCCAGGTGGGCGGGCACACACGACGGCTACGTGATGACGATGCCAGGGCACAGAAATTGCAATAATTATTTTTAATCTTAAGTACGACTTTCGCGTAATGAGATTTGGATTATCTGCTACAAAAGCAGACACATGATGTAAAAGGAGCCGCTCGAGTTAAAAAACAGTGTGTGAGTCGGTCTAAATTATGAGAATTATGCAAACTAAGGAACCTGTGCGCCGTATCAGGCTTTAATGAAAGGTGTGTTTTTTTGAGGGAGGAGACGGGTAGGGAGGCTGATGTGTTTTTGGGGAAAATGGAAATTAAATTGCTGCAAACTGTGCTTAAAGAAGATTCAGTGGCTTACTTTACTATAATGGCTTTCTTTTAGCGGGGGATTCTTCTTTCTTTCTTATTTCAAAACGCAAAGAAAATTCGAAAATTTTAATTAGAATATTTTTGCTGTAATTATTGAAATCATTTCAAATATAAACTTTATCCAAGACACTTAGACCTGGAAATGATAATGCAGTTGAGTTCTAAATATAACTCAAAAATTGTTATTGTCGAACATGTATAATAATGACATTTAGAAAAAATCGTAAAACTATGGCCCTTGTTGTCGTTCTAAAATCAGAAGAACAAATGAATGCACAATGCTCCCAAAGTCGATTTTTTGGCATAAAGTCTAATTATAAAGATTTCTGCACAAAATTTGGTTAATACTCATATTTCGGGCCCCCAAGCCGACTTACAAAGATTCGTTCAATTTAGACTATTATTTTATATAGCTGCCATATAACCGATCAGGCCGACTAGCATGAATTTAGCTGATATTTATGTTGTAATAAATGCAATATTTACAGAAGCTAATCTATTAACACAACTTTAATAAGATATATTTTTTTTTATTTTAATCATTAAATTCAGAATCCAAATGTAAAGAGTATTTATTCTCAATATCGGATCCATCCGAATCAGTATCGTCAGTATTATCTTCATCACAAAGAGGCCGCGCACACACACAGCTGAAAGGTGAACTGAACGCAGAGCCGAAAGTTTTACTGACAACAGAATTTGATTCAGCACATCTGCAATTTTGAAGGTGCGCACACATGTGGCTGATCTGAGCGTTTAGCTTATCCATGTTAATTTCGCTAGCAACATGGAGTCTCCTCGATTGCGAAAATTTAAAAACGGAGAGAAAATTAAAGCAAAGGAAAAAAATATGGGTTCACTAAATTTTAACTGTTAAAGAGATATTTTACGAATTTCTTCATTTATAAATTTATTGTGACAAGGTATTTTATTTCAGGAAAAACTAAAGTATTGCTACATATAGTTTCCACATCTTAGTTTATAATGGCACCAATGATTTGTAAAAATATTGGTTAATGTGCTCTCGCAGACGATCTCCTAAAGGTCTTAAAAAACAGGTGTTTTTGGTGACTTTGAAAATTTACCTGACAATTCAGTCTTTATAAATAAGCGAGTGACTTAGAAAAACGGTCCACCTGGACCAAAAGATTCAAAGTGGTTAAGGCCTGTTCCCGTTTTCGATTCCGATAAAAGCATGCGGAATCGGAATCGTTAAGTGTAAATGCTTTTAACTTTAAAACCCTATTTACCTTTATTCGACCCACTTGATCATTCCGATCAATCGAATTTGGAAACGGGAACAGGCCTATATATTTTATCGTATTTTCATAGGGAAACAATTAAATTAAACTAATGTAGGCCAATCTTACATTTACTCATACCCCTTTTGTGGATATTCGGTTTCATGGCTCTGGTAACGCAATTTTTTCCATTTTGACATTAAAATCTTTTTAATGGTATACAAAAATGCATAAGAAATAATGAGAAACTATGTAAATGCAATTAAGTGTAAGTTTTAAGTTTTGGCATTGCAAAATCCAAATAAATATATCCATGGAAAATACTGTCCCGTGCGACATGTCCCATGCGAAGATGCTTGAGCTTAATTTTGAATCGACTATAAATTAAACAACATAGTATAATTAACAACATTAAAATATTGCCTCAGGATTCGCTGAAATCGACTTTTAAATGGTTGCCCCCGAAAAGCACTCATGTTTTCGTCCCTTGCGAATGTAATGTTTTTTTTGCCATTATCTTGAAAACAAAAATTTGCGCAAAATTATTGCACCAATTATAGGATGAATATAAGTTAGCCTATAGTGAAAATAAAAATTTTATTTTGCCTTTTTTTAAATTTAAATGCGTACGATTGTCCCGGTCGAAGTCATCGGATGCCCATATATAAATATTATTTAATAAAATTGGAGATCGCATTTTTTAAGTTCTATTCGTCACAATTCTATTAAAATAATTTTTTGCCCTCAAAGGTGAGATAAATGCAATTTCTCTTCATAAGATTGTTTTGGAACTGCCGCCGTTATTAAATAAATGTTTGTTCATTCAAACAAAGCTGATCTTACGGCTGAATTAAAATGTTTAAGTAAGCTCATAGTGTGCGCACTTCCATGCACGTAGAGTGTTTGTTTTTCGAAAGCTTAAAGCTTTGCCTAAAGTTCGGCCGTCAGTTCATGTTTCAGCTGTATGTCTGCGCGGCCCCAAAGAGGTTCCATACTACAGCTTAATGTAAAAGTCCATACGTCCAAAAGCGGAATGACATCCGTCGGAAGAAGTATCTTTTTATTTTGCGCCTTTCTTTAATTTAAACATTAACTAGAGATCAGTGGATCGCTAGAGTCCATAGCTCTATGAAAAACGTCGTGCATATTATTCTGACGACTGCTTTTTCGTGTATGCATTCTTCAATCAATTTTTTATGCTCCCACTTGAATTGGTCTGAAAAAATCGCAATTTCACGGGTTCGGGAAAATTCGGGAAAAAAACCAATTAGACTATCGTATAGAGGACACTTTAATGAACAATATTGCATTAACAGTTACGACAATCCACGACAATCCACCAAACTTCTACTCCACAAAGCAGAATTATTTTGAGGTTAAGCTCGCCTAAAACAACACACAACAAATGCACATAAAACAGAGGACAAAGCACATATTTAAACAAACTCAAAAGAAATTGTATTAAACATATCTTGGACATTATTTTCCATAGTTTACTAGAATTGTTTTAATCCATTTTCGATTATTTTAAAGGCAACAAACTTAGACAAAAATTTTGCCACAACAAAAGCCACCTGCGGAGTTAAATGAATGGCTGACTTTCAGGGCCTTGCAAAACTTTAAGGGCTGCATTTCATAATTAAATTTATCGATTCTATGACCACTGAGATATACTCTTTTAAAAAATAAATCGATTTTTCCACAAATCGCAACTTTTTTTTGACTTTATGCCAAATAAAACGACTTTAGGACCATTGTTGAATGGTTGGAATCGTTGCCAGCAACCAAATATTTCATTTTTCGTCCGGTTTCAGCCCCCGGTTGCCACCGTTTGTGCTTTGGCACTTAATCCGGCAGTGCGTTGAGAATCAAGAGCAACCTGTCAGCCATCTATCGATAAACATAGTCGCCAATGAACTATCATCTCTATAAATTCAAAAATATTTATATAGTGCATTGTGAGTACAGGTACCTAAGCTTGGGAGCGTCTGTTAGGTTTAGCAGTTGAAATACAATAAACAAATATATTTCAAAATATTCTATTTTTTGCTCGAAATGCGAGAAATTTCATTTTTTTAACGCGTGGAAAAAAATAAAAATAAAATCAAAATAAAAGCTACTTTTATTTTTTCTATTTCAAAATAAAAGCTATTTTCATTTTTTTCCACTTAAGAAGAACTTCTACGAAGAAAACCAGATAACGATTATTAAAATCTATGAACAAATAACGAACCGGAGCAGTTTAGTGCAAAAAGATGTGGAATTTACGTGATTATTTACAAAAAAAATTGGTGTGAGTGTCCTGAACACTCACAAGGCCTTGTCGTGAAATATGATGCTAAATTTAAGTGCTGTTTAAGAACGTGTAATCACTGTCAAGTCACTGTTTAGCAACTACAAGTCACTGTTTATTCAATGTCAGGACACTGTCAAATCACTGTTTAGTCACTGTCAAGTCACAGTTTAGTCACTGTCAAGTCACTGTTTAGACCATTGTCAAGACCTTGTTAAGTTTTTGTCAAGTCACTGTTAGTCACTGTTTAGTCACTGCTTAATCACTGTTTCGTGCAAACAATCCAATATTTTGAAATATTTTTGGTCATTGTAATTAAACTCCCAAACCGATTTAAAAACAATGCTCTGCGCGATTACTGGCAGTTCAATTACCTTTCAAATTATATCTTGCTTAAATCTATCTGACAATTATGAAGTGAAATAGGGCTTAAAACAATATCACCTCAAATGTTATAACAATTCCACTTCCAGCAAGAATTTTGTGATTTAAAACCGGTTTTAGTACTAACCTTGGACTCTAATTCACAAAACTTTTGTGGAAGTGGAATTGAGAACATGGCCGTATATTTCAGTTGAAATGGGTCATTAATTATTTTATATTTTTATAAACTAGTGTTCTCAATTTGGTTCTTTTAGGAAAGGGGAGTGAGGGAAAGATAACTTTGAGAAAATAGCTTTGGATGCGCTCTCACAGAGATAGAGACTTCTCCTTCTCGGCCTCCACGTTTTCTAAGCGAACGAGACGTCCACTCGACCATTTGAACGAGCACTTGCTGGCCGACAAAATACCAACTTCGTTCATTCTTAAATAAGGTTTCGCCGCGACTTGTAGCTTATGAATAGTCGAGTTCTCTGAGGGCAATTTCAAATAAAGATTCACTTAGCTTCTGGAAAAGGAGCTAGTCACTCGCAACATATGTGTGTTTTATTCACAACAGGATTTGCACAAGTTCGAATATGAAGGAAAAATTGTGTATAAGTCTCGCTATTCAGTTGACTCGACGAACAGTTAAAAATGAACATTTAGAAACTGATGAATCGATGCTTCAAAGGTATTTCGAAAGTGTCTCCCGTTGAGGTTGTTGCTTCGATAAGTGGTCGTTGGGCAAGGTCGTTTACGCAGGTTTATGTTTCCTCTAAAAACTCGTTAAAAACTTTCTTGTGCCTCTTGTTGAGGACTTTTATGGTAGCTATAGATGCTTTGCAAAATCTTTCTTATTCGTCCAAAAAACAGCACTTACAAATTAGAAATCATGCCAAACAACAATAAAACATTTGGACCATTTACTTAGTTTCCATTTGCCTTGTTTCCCCTTAATGAAATGAAACAATGGTCCACATCTTCAATAACTTAGCTCTTACCATTTCTCTCTCGTCTTTCAATTATTCAGTTTACCTGCAAATTGCACAAAATCTTGAGTTGAAAATGCCTTCAGCTTTCTAATAATCAAAATCAAACACTCTCTCAAAAGTCATTGAAAAGTCAGTTGGAAAAAAAGGAAAATAAGAACTATCCAATGTCCCTCTGATTGGGTTTGGGTTTGCTTTGATTTTGATTGCGTCAGGTGCCGTCGTCCTGCTGCAAAAGAAATTCGCTTCCCGAACACAAAGACCAACGATGCCAAAGCCAGCGTCAGCGTCAAGCGATTCGCACGAACGTTCATAAAATAGTTTACGAAAAATATTTTTGCTTGAAAACAATGCATTCAATTTTTGACTAACAAAAAGAACAATCCCTCTGCCCTCCCCCCACCCACTCACCCAGTTTCGTTCTTTACTTGAGTCTGTTGAATTTGAATTAATAGGATTAGAGTGGAATATTGGGGAAATGACTTTGAATGGTTTGTGAAAATAAATTAAAGTGCTTTTCACCATCAAATTAAATGCAAATGTTGATTTTGCGTGTAAAGGACTTTCGCAGAGCAGGGCCGAAAGTTGAAATAGGAGCAATCTGATTAGTTGTTATGCCAGGCTTAAAAAATATTGCGGCATACAGCAGCATTTTAATTATCGCAAATTCCCCAGGGCGTAGTTCAACTAATTGCCCTCAAGCCCGAGGGTGGGCCACAATTAAACTATGGCCCCAGCAAAAGGCACACACCCTTATCAGGCAAAGAGGACAAAAACTCTAATAAGAAAGAAAAAAAAAAACAAGTGCAACCCATCACTAAACAAAAAATAGGTCGTTCCTTCTCCTCAGGCACAAAAATTACGCATTCTATGCCAAATGTAGGTACGAGATAATCATTTTAATAAATTTCACTGTGACAAATGAGTTGGCCTGCTCCACATCCTTTGGCTCTTATGCTCGCTGTGGTGTGAATTAGTAATAAGTGATGCCCCACACAAGGATCTGACTAATTGATGAACCCCAACCCAAACGAGTGAGTTAGTCAGGAATGTTTAAATGTGGAGGAATGTCCCTGGCTGGTATATGGTTAAGTGCCTACAGCCGTGAGTTATTGTAATGTGGGAGGAAATTGATGTCGGATAAAAACCTTTCCGTCATGTTCTTGCTGAAATCGAGTATAAAGTCAAATGAGCTTTCCTTAAAGTTTCAGCTCGATAGCTCCAAAACTGAGAGACTAGTTCGCGTAGAAACAGACAAACGGACGGGCAAAGCTTAATCGACTCAGCTCGTCATGCTGATCAAGAATATATATACTTTATGTGGTCGGAGATGATTCCTTCTATGCGTTACAAACTTCTGGGCAAAATTATAATACACTTTTCAAGTGTATAAAAAACGAGCTTCTCAAATTTAACAATTTTTAACTTTATTAATGTTATCAAACTTCAAACATCTTTGTTAAAACAATGCTTTAGTTACAAAGGTTTTGTTCTTAAACTAGACGATTTTTATGTTGGTGTTGTGTTCTCAAAATAAACAACAATTATTGAATTATTTAATTTAAGTTATGTTCAAACAGATTAGTTAAGATATATAATTTTTTTTTATTTTAAAATATTCTTCGTCGGAAGCAATCACTTCAAGTCCTTCACCAAGATCTTTCATCTTCTTCGTTTCCGTCGTGATATTCTTCTTCATCAGTATTTGTTGAAAATTAAAATCGTGGTGATTGCAGAAGCGGAAAAACTTGATTTGGTATGATTATTTTTGTTTTTGTTTATTTTGTTGTTCTTTTAAATAGATACTAGACAGCAACGGGTCCGAAGTATCTAAGACTCAGCTTTAAAAAAAGCAGCCATGTCTTTATATGCTGATTTTATAGCTAAACCTCCAGCAACTCTTGTACGTACAAGCAAAGGCAACGAGTTATTATTATTAACTTATGAAAGCTCTGTCGCCAACTTTTTTTTTTTTTTTTCCGGGAGCTAGCATTCTCCTAGTCGACTTTTGGAGAACCACCTATATTCATAGAGCCACAATTCACTTCGATGCCAATTACTATGTTTTTATCAAACCATTCGGGAGGCTTATTTTTAAATCTCAGTGTTTTTTGTCCGCAATTTGTCCACTTCCTTTTAAAGTATTTGACAAAAGCGCATACCTTATTAATTACTTGTGTTTCGAATTTTTTACTTAGGTGTTCTTCGCAAATTTTTTGCAGTATATGCTGTTTGCCTGCGGCCTCTGATCGACAAAAATGTCTAACAGCTCTGGGTGTTCAAACGTATATCCATCTGCAAAAAGGTGATTTTTTTCGAGAAAAAGCAAGTTAAAGCAGACAATTTAGTTGCATATTATTCTGGACACTTTAGTTAGTAATTCCACATTAAAAACCCTGAGCACCTCGGAGTCCCGTAAGAGTTCTACTCCACGAAACAAAGCTAAACTTGCTAAAAAAAAATTCTTCAAAATACACATGCATTAAACACGTTACACAAGAACAAACCCAAATAAAATTGACGGATATGCTATCAGACTCTTGTTTTACATACCTGAACTACGATTTTCCATCATTTAAAGTTGTATTTTTATTTTTATGTGGCCAACGTAAGAATGTACACAATGCTAACACGTGCGTAATCATCTGACTTTGACAGCGTACCGCTCAATCAGTGTGACCGTACAAAATCTTATTAATTGATTTTTTGATTAATTTGAGTATTATAAACATAAAAATAAAGGTTATTTTAAAAACAGAGCAACATTTTATTTGGGATTATGCCAAAAACGAAAAAAAAAACCAATGTGCAGTGGTACGATCTTTTTGTATATTGTCCGAAATCAGCAATAATCATCCATTTTGTTCCGTCCGATTGTGTTGTTAGCTTGTAATATATAACATGTTGAAATCATTTTTTTTGTACAATTTTGTCAAATTTTTGTCTTCCTACTATGACGTGCCTAGGCAGCTCTTAGATGAATTAGGGGAAATGGGATCTTTTAAAGCCTTCTCGAGGCCATCAAACCTTTAAACATATGATTTTGGATTTTTTATAAATTTTCTATAAAATATACAAAATTTTTTGAGTCATGTTGTGTAAAGAACTAGAAAAAATTGTACTTTTCATACAAGGCATGTACGGTCTATTTGACCACATTTACACATTTGAAATGTTCAAAATGAAATGAATTAACGGCCGACCGCTGACATCTGACAGCGACAGACTGCGCCTGCGCCTTCTCTCTGTGAAAGCGCATCCAACACTATTCTCTCAAAGTTATATTCCACTCACTCCCTTGGCTAAAAGAACCAAATTAAGATCGAACTTAGTTCGATTTCAAGAGCGAAATTCTTGAAAATTCAAGAAGGAATAAATTTTGTTTAAAGAGCGTTCGTACTAAAATTATTCTTTCTAGTTTTCTCTTAGTGTGGTTCTCTTCTTATACATTTTTGGTGCGATGCTTGCGTTTTCTAATTTATTGATAACAGATGTGTCCCAAGGGTTATAGGGTTATAGGTTGTATTTGTATGCACTCCCAAGCTCAGGTACCTCGACTCACAATGCTTTATTCAAATATCTTTGAACTTATAGAGATGATCGTTCATCGGCGACGATGTTTATCGCTAGATGGCTGGCAGGTTGGCCTTAATTCTGAACCCACTGCCGGATTAAGTGCCGGAGCACAAACGAGAGCAACCGGAGTATATCCTTTACATGTCAAACCACTATCTCTTACCGTTTCTGAGATCTCTGCGACTCGCCTGTTGATGGTGATCAAGAATACATGATTTTTAAGCAGCTTTCGGATTTGATTAGAAAAAAAATACAACAAATTCAGAAAAATGTATGATATCTTTGAGTCGATAGAACGATCTATATAATTCAATGTTGAAACCGAGTGAAGTGATTAAAACACTAGGTAACTAGATCAGCAGACCAATTAGATTTAGTTCGTACAGTTTTCTTTCATAATGTTTAGTGACTGAAGCTTTTCTTGTACACAAATAAATTCATTGAAGTTTGGTTTGAAAAATCTTTAGTTACTTCCAGGGCACCCCTGTATACGGCCATTTATCCAAAAATTTAACCTCTGTTGAAATTCTAAAAATTTAATCATTTGGAAGTGTAATTGTGTGTAATGAAATGTATTATAAATATTTGTATCACTTCTTGATCAAGACGAACAAAGTTTTGTTTTTATATAAATACCGACATGGTTTTAAAACCGTCAGTCGGCAGTTTGTGCACTCAAAGTGCTGACTCGGACTACTACACCTGGCTGCCCGGCTCGTCGCCGAATACCAGATCGTTCGTCCTTATCAACACAGTTGGGTGGACTCACTTTACAATTATAGACTAACATTAATGGATATACATTAAACTCGCTTATGATTAATTTCCTATAATTTATGGCCTTCTCTATATAATCTGCAAGCATGATCCAACTAAAGGGGTCTTCACCGTTTAATGCGAATATTATCTCCTGATCCGTAAGTTGCGTTCTTCCAAGGGATCTGCATCGAAACTCTCTGAGAACGGGACATCTGCCTAGGAAGTGTGTTATATCCTCGACTTCCCTAAGGTTGCACAGCGTGCACTCCTTGTTTCCCCGTCTATGTATACTTCCGTTTAACCACAGAGTGTCAGTGCGTGCTTTAAGTATCCAACTTATTGTAGTTCTGCTGTATGAATTGTTACAATATGTTCTTCTTCTCCTGTAGTCAATACATATATTGCACCAATATTCTTTTGTAATACACGTCATATTAATCATTTCTTGAGATAGTTCACAGCTTAGTAATAGGTTTTTTACTTCGTGAAACCAAAAAACTTGCTTGCGTATTACGTCATATTATCGTCGTATTCAAACATTACCCTGTGAATGTACTTAAGGTGCAAATTTAAACCGTACAGATATCCCTCTTCCGCTCCCGTTTCTAGACAAAGGAAATAATTAGGCGTAGTTTCTGCTATCTTGAGGATTCTTTTTATAAAATGCCGCTGAAGTGCATTTGTTTCGTCAAACCAGCCGAATCCACAAATTTGAGCTGCATACGATTGTACACCGCTAGTTGTTGCCTGGAATAGGTTCCACTTGCTACTCAACGAAATATCAGGCTTATTCATGAAAGTTTTCCAAGTTGAGTTCAATGCCCCTTTTGCTTCTGATGTCCTTCGTCGAATGTGAGTTCCAAACGACATAGATGGGGTTAAAGTTACGCCAAGATACTTATATTCTGTCACTGTTCTTATTGCCTCAGATCTATAAACCCATTTTTCTGCTGCAGCTTGTCTTCCTCCTTTTCTAAATATCATTATTTCTGATTTTGCCAGGTTGACTTCCATTGCCCACTTATCGCAATATACTTCCAACTTATATATCATGTTTTGCAGTGTGTTTATATCATCGGCCAGTATCACAATATCATCGGCATAAAGTAGGAGTCTTATGTTCGTATCTTCTATAAAAAGGCCACCATCTAAATTTTCGTGCATATCGTTAGGGTATAAAGCAAAAAGCAAGGGGGAAAGTAAACATCCTTGCTTGACACCAGTATGAGTTTCAAATGTATCAGAAATTTCTTCTCCTGTCCTTGTAGACACTGCCATTTGATGTAGCTTGTATAACAGTAATTGCCTCGGAACTCTGTCAAATGCTGCTTTAAAGTCCACGAAAAAACAGTAAATCCTTTTTTTTGTGCAAACTTCAGATGAACTATCGATGCCAGGTTGTATATATTATCGATCGTTGAGTAATTTTGTCTGAATCCGGCTTGATATTCATTTAACTTCCCATTGTTTTTGACCCACGTTGCCAAACGATCGTTAATTATTCCCATTAGTATCTTTGCAGCACAATTCAAAAATGATATTCCGCGATAGTTTGCAGGCTCATTTGGGACTCCTTTTTTTTAATATTGAAAAAATCAGGGAGGTCTTAAAACAATTAATATCATTTTTCCCATTCAATATATGTACTATTGTACACGTCTGACAGTTTCTCCAGAAAGTCGTACGAATCATTTTCAAAGAATTCGTAGGGTATTCTGTCAATACCAGGGGCTTTATTGACTTTCGATTTCTTTAGCATATTTCTTATTTCCGCCTCAGTAATCTGCCTGTCTAGTTCTTGATCTGCAATCATATTAGGGGCGTATTGGATCCAAGAGGGTATTTTGTAAAAATTAGAGTAAACTATTAAAATTTTTTTTTTAATAATACTCTGATCTTTTTGTTGTTGTTTCCATTTTTTTTTATATTTTTTTTTTTTTTTTTTTTTAATTACACCAAATTCTTTGCTTATAAGTTATTTTTATGTTGTTTTTTTTATATTTTTGTTTGGTTTATTTTTACATGTTTATTCTTTTCCCCCTTTTTGTTAATTTGATGGTCAGCTTGCGTCTTCATATATTTTTATAACGTAAAAAAAATATATCCTTTTCCCCCGCAATTTGAATTAAACCATTGGTTTTGAATTGTTTGTATGACCCTTCCGGATGCTGTTGTACCGTTGATGCTTTGATTATTGCCCTAGTATCTAGTCCTATATTCGTTTCTTGACGTACACTGGCTAAATTATCGTCAAGATTCGGGTATATTGCTCTTTTTATTGTTTTTCCATTTAAGTTTCGGTAATATGTTCATATTTATATTTGTCAATTGGTCAGGTTGTGTTCTCAGGGTAACCAAAATGGGCATGTGATCAGACCATATTGCACTCTCCACAGAAAAATTGATCATTTGGAAGGTGTAGCTCAGTTTGGTAATTAGCAGGAGTAGCAACAAAACAAATCCAAATGACCGCCAGATACCTGTATCAATGAAAGATTTCTCAACTAAGTTTGAGAAAAGTAAAGACCTGTATCTTAAGCCCATTAATTTATCATTTGTGTTCCCCCTGGGTGGCTATTTAATTTCCATTTTTCGAATTTGCCAACACATAGTACTCTCCGGCTCTGGCTTTCCCTTCCCTTTCAATTGCTGACTTGGCGCATTATGCAAATTTTGTGAAACTACAAACAAAAACTTTTCCTTATCCGCAGCTGCCGTTTTTGCAATTTTTGCCAGCATAAACACAAGAAAGAAAGAAAAACTTGTATGCGTTGGTAGGCGCATGCGGTAATATGCGGCAAATTGAAAATCCGCCGAAAAGTCGCCAAAGAAAACAATTGTCAACCTCGAGTGTTTTTTGTAGAAAGTGCCAGCTTAGTGAGTCCCCCACCATCCAATGAATCACAAGTGTACGTATGACATTTTCAGTTTATTTTTCTTTTTGATATAATCGAAGACTTACAATTTCTAGTGCAATTCGATTTGTATAAATGTATAAATCGTAAGACTAAGCTACATAATTATGCATGTATAAATGTGATTAGATATATGTAGATGAATGTGTGTATTGATTTAGATACTTAAAACAGTATTTCGGTATTCAGAATTTTGGCCCAAAGAGATGGTATTGATATTTGTATTATGCAAGAGGATAAAGTATAACAGAAACAAATGGGAGTATCGATAACATTCTAGGAGCAAAGAGCATGCAAAACTGTTGCATTTTAATAAGTAACTAAATAAATTCATACATTTAGTAATAAATACTTTTTGACTTGTTTTTGTGTATGTGTTTTTGTGTGTGTTAACAACTAAAATTCGTTGGTTTGTGTTTGTGTGTGATTTGTTTGTTTTTGGTTTGTGTGTGTGTGTTTGAGTGTATTTACATAAACAAATTATATAAAAAGTAACTACAGAAACAACAAAACTGACGGCCAACTTCACAACGTTTGTTCTTCTTAAAAAGGAAACCCAGTTTTTCGTCACATCACTTTCCCTTAGTTCAAAGGCGTTGGCGACAATGTGGTACGTGCGGTTCGGGTGGGTGACTTTGTAGGTGTGGCTGCTCCGCTGCTATTGCCACTGGAGTTGACGATTAACCCACTGCCATGTAGACGAAATAGTTCACCCACTGTTATGGCCACTTGAACAGCACCTTTGCCTTCCAGCACGTCCGCAGCACAGCAAATTAGATTCTAGGGTTTTTTTTTGGGGGGAGAAAACATAAAAAGATTTGTTAAAATTTTATTGTAAATAAATCAAATGTTTTTGAGGTAAATGTGATTTGCAAGCAAAAAGCCCAAGCAAATCTAAAATTAAAAGGGATTTATTAGTCATAAAATGGGTTTGTATACAAACCTGAAAACCAACAACAACAATAGAAAATTTTACTTCAGATATTTTCCAAAAATTTTGCTCTAAAGGTAAAAAATAAATTAAAAGAATTTGCCCAAAATATTTACTCAGTTTGATTGTAGAACATTTGGCTTTGAGTTTGACAAGTTCTTAGAATAAACAGAAATTTGAAACCATTTTCTTATGTTTAGGTTAAAATCTCACTCGACTCTGAAGTTTGACAAATTAGTGTCAATTCTTACCCCTATTACATAAAATTCTGACATTTTGATAACATGGCGGTTAATGGAAGATGAGGACATGGATCTTAGTCTGCCTTCACACTGTTTGAGACATGATAATCTAGTAGGCCTGCATTTCATCTAGATTCTTCTAAGAATTTTAACATTACAAAAAGCAGGACTACTAAGGGGTGCCCAGCATAAGCTTACGGCCGCGTGTAATGAAATACAAATGCACAAAATATATTTTAAGCAAGAACAACTACAAGCAATAGAAAGAACATCCCAACCATCTGGTCTTTCAACTCCCCCTGTCCCTCAAGAACCAGCAGACACGATCTGAGAGTCCACCTATCAGATAAGCTCACCCACACCGCAAACAAAATACAAATCACAGAAGCAGAGGCAAACGCTGTGAGAAACGCAATCCACCAGAGAACCGTGGCCGAAGCCATAAGACGTCTCCAACCAAATGTTGTCCTGGGAGGAAGATCTCCCCCTATCAGCGATGCGGAAACGCGGACAAAACTGGCTCAACTTCGCTTAGGGTACTCTGCGACACTAAACACCTACTTGGCGAGAATAAATCAGGCAGTGATCGACACGTGTCTCAAATGCGGCCAATCACCATATAACACGAAACACCTTTTCGACTGCCCAGCTGATCCGACACACCCGACGCCTCTTCACCTCTGGACCAATCCCATCCAAACAGTTAAATTCCTCGGACTAGACCTGGAAGACTCAGACACAAACACATCTTAACTTCATACTCTACTAACCCCCTTTTTGTCTCTCTTCTAAATTTTCTTTACTTCAAACTTTCTTTCTATTTTCCCACATATGATGTTGTTGTCAGCACGCGCCAACAACAAAACCTTAGCTCCGAAAGAAAGCGAGCAGAACACGCATATAAATTTGCTGTTGCTGTATGTAGGCTTATGGCACGCGTGCCAGCTATTCCTTATGAATGCGTGGCTTGCGGAATGGGCTTGGGCACCCCCTGTACTAGACTATCGTGTCTCATGTATCAAACAGTGTAAAGGCAGCCTAATACTCATTATCTCAAACTTGACACAATGTGATTGTTTTAGTGACCCTTTTGGTTATCAATCGCAGAACTTTTTAGCAGGCTCTAGGTCGTTAAGTTATGATTTTGTCTATAACTTTTCTACTTCAAATCCATAAAGCAAATAAAATCAAAATTATTTTGCTCTGCAGCGGGTTCTTCTAAATTTTTTGGTATGCTACTTAGCAGCAGCTGCCCCGTTTAGGTACTGCAGCAAACTAGTGTATTGGTCTGACAGTTTAGAAGGCAACACTGTGATTCTTCGATGTCATTCTTCGATATTATTATAATTTAGATAAGAACGATATGATGTTCAACATTCTAATCTTGTAACGAAACCGCTTATCGATGTGACATAGCTGCTGACTTTTTGTTTAGCTTACATTTCCACTTCAGCGTTTGAAATTCGCCATTAAGTCACGCTCTTGAACTAGGAATGTCAGAATATCGATATCGCATATTTCTTAAACATATTTTGTGGTTGATTTTTGTTGACGGTTTTGGTCACAAAAGGGGAGGTCTTCTGAGGTCATTCTCTTGGATATTACTAGTATTACTGATATTACATATATTCAAGAAAATGCTCTTAGGAAACCTCCATTTTTATGGACGAAACCAACAGAAATATCCACCAAAAATATTATCAAAAGTTTTACGATATTCCGGCATCCCTAAACTGAAATCTTTCCCACCAGAATTCACATTTTAAGAACTTAAAAACTATGGATTGGATGGAAAAATGTCTGCGATTCGTGAACCTAGCTATTATCACTATCAAAATAGTAGGGAGTTCTATTTGCCAGGAATGCAAAAATGTGCACCAAAACTGGCGGACCATTGGAGGCCGATGACCGTAAAAATCTAAACCAGAGCGTAAGTTAAAGTCAGTCGTCCCTGGGCCATACTTAGGTCAACAAATTTTAAATAGCCTTCTTGTGTTCCTGAGGAGGGAAGACAAAAAGTAGTTTTTAACTCGGCTATTTGTTTTTCGATCTTTGTGAAAATTTTAGGGACTATGAATATAGCGAATATAAGTGGAAGTTGTAAATTTGAGATCGATATGGGCACTTACGAAACAAAAAGTCTACCCGCATTTAATTTTTTTAAATCGGAACAAGAAAGAAAGTCGTTCAAGCCCGACTGATACTCTGTACACCCAAAATTTTGTTTATATCTGATCAATTTAAGTTAGATGCTACACAAAGAGACAAAATAAAAGCCATAAAGTGTATGAAAAGCTGCCAATTATCGTTGCGGCTAGTGCTACCCATCATAGTTGTTTGTTTTCCTTATAACTCGACTATCGTACATCCGATCTTTGTCATTTCTTCGGCAAATCGATAAATAATACTGATTAGTAAATGAACCTAGAAGGTACAAACCATCTATCTACAAAACTGTGGGAGATATGACGTACTTTAAAAATTGCAGGGGCGAACAAATAAAGGGTGATTTTTAGCTATCCGGGGGTGCCACAGAAACCTCTTCCAACCAAATTCCAACCGAATTTCAATTCTTAGGTGCCTAATGTTTTGTTAGGAATTTTGCAAAGCTCTTTTCTCACTCGCGCCTTTTGTCGAAGTGGTGCCTTTTACATGACAGCTAGCGGATTAAGGGATGGAAACTAATACCTCATGTTTGGCGCCAACAAATTTTTAAATTTTGCATTATATTGGTGGAGAATGCGACTTAAAATTTAATTATTATTTAAAAATGCATCATAAAACATATAACACAATCAAAAAATTTGAGTTAATCATTAAATTAACCCACATCTAAAATAAGGGAAATTTTTTGGCGAGAGACTCAGCCCTGTTTTTAGAGATGGAACATCAATTGGAACATCTGGTGTTCCAACTAGATTTTCTAATTAGAAAATGAAATCTCTAGAAGTTCTGTGGCACCAACGAATTTTTTGTATTTACAAAACAACCATCGGCAAAATCTCTAGAGATTTCTGTGGCACCCCCGATTATCTTTTTGGCAACACTGGTTTAAACAGCTCACGCACGTTTCGTGATTTGTTTCACGGTCTACAATTTAACCTTGAATCGTCTTACAAACGGTCAACGCTTGGAAATTATTGAATTTTATTATCAAAATGCGTGTTCTGTTAAGGAAGTTCATCGCGCGCTTCTTCCATTTTATGGTTAGTTTAATCGACCCACTGAAGGGGCTATTCGGGCTATTGTGACTAAATTTCGCACCAATTTCACATTGTTGGACATTAAACCACCAACACGCTTACGAAGAGTGCGAACTGAAGAAAATATCGCAGCTGTATCAGCCTGTTTTAATGATGACCATCAATTATCGATTCGTCGCCGTTCGCAGCAATTGGGCCTCTGTTACTCAACAACGTGGAAAATTTTGCGGAAGGATTTAGGTGGAAAGCCTTTCAAAATACAGCTGGTGCAAGAATTGAAGCCGAACGACCTACCGCAACGTAGAATTTTTGGTCAATGTGCTTTTAGAAAGTTGGCCGGAGATCCAATTTTTTACCGAAAAATTGAGTTTAGCGACGAAGCTCATTTTTGGCTTAGTGGGTACGTAAATAAGCAGACTTGTCGATTTTGGAGTGAATATCAGCCAGAAGCATGGCAAGAGCTACCAATGCATCCAGAAAAAGTCAAAGTTTGGTGCGGTTTATGGGCTGGTGACATCATTGGACCGTACTTCTTCAAAGATGATGCGAATCGTAACGTAACTGTAAATGGTGAACGCTACCTTGATGCCCAAAATGCAAGAGCTTGACTTGCATGACATGTGGTTTCAACAAGACGGTGCCATATGCCACACAGCACGCGCAACAATGGACTTATTGAGAGGCGAGTTTGGTGAACATTTTATTTCACGTTCGGGACCGGTCAATTGGCCGCCTAGATCGTGCGATTTAACGCCTTTAGACTATTTTTGTGGGGCAATGTTAAAGCTTATGTCTATACAGACAAGTCCGCTTCAATTGACGCATTGGAAGACAACATTGAAGCATTTATTCGTGAGATACTTTTTTGGAAAGAGTATGCCAAAATTCGACAAAGCGTATGGACCATTGGAGGCGCAGTCACTGTCAACATTTGCATGAAATAATCTTCAAACATTAAATTATATGGACCGTTCTATCGATTCAAATAAAGATTTCATACATTTTTCTGAAGTTTATGTGTGTTTTTTTGAAAAACTTTCCTATAGCTCTTAAAAAATCACCCTTTATAAGAATTTGTATGAAAAGAAAAAGGACAATACAAATAGTTTAGTATTTTATATAAAAACATATAATATTTCCTGAGTTTAAAACTTTTACAAATTAAAGATGATGTACGTTAATGGTGTTCAGAAATTGTATGAACTATCAAAAGTTATTCTTGCTGTTCCAGCTGCTGTTTCCGGTGTGAAGATTATCAAGTCTCCTCTAAGAAATCAGATGGACGAAAATACATTCTAAGAAGTAATCATTAATTTAACTTCTTTGTAGCTAATTTAAAATTTTAACTTTTTTTTTAACTAATAAAATTGAACATTTTTTGTACATAAGCATGTGTATAGCTTGCTTAACCACTTTGTTTGGACTAACGTTTAAAATTTTCTTCTAATATTACCGTTCCGGTACGGAACCGAATACCCAAATAAAATAGATATAAAACAGAACCTTTAACCGAAACGGAAGTGTGTTCCACAACCGGAACAGGAACCAAAATTCGTTTCGGTTTGATTCCTAGATATGAACTGCGGCTTCTTGACTTAATAATAACAGATTTTTTTAGCCTTCACCAAAATAGGATACATTATTTTAATATATAAGAAATATCGGTACAATACCGGCCCCAAACAGCCTACAGACCATATTTCAAGCTTAAATAACTTTTAAGAATTGACTCTGAGCCACTTTTTGTTCACTTATCGGTCATTTAGAAGCTGGCTGGCATACACATTTTGGCCGAAAGTTAAAAAACTTTAAGAAAACAGGCCGAAAGGGACGACCAAATCAAGGATGGGAATACAAGTACCCTATCATAAAAAAAAACCTCTTACTAATTTGAATAAATTGTTCAGCTATATTGAAAACTTATTAGTCATTTTTCCATTTTCAGACCCACATATACAGTTTTACAGCCACAGTGACGCGGGGTTTGTGTACTGACTACAGTTACTCTCAAACTGTGTCGCGTGTAAAATTGAAACCATTTTGATGTAGTTATACGTTTACATATATATATTTTCTTTGATTCCTTCATTTTTCTTTTAATATAGCGCTTGTTCGATATTCTTTGTGCTTAGAATAAATGCAACAGATTTTGTTTGGTTGGAAGTTTTCCACATTTTAAGGTATATTGTTTTGTTTTGACAATTTGGCTTTGAAAAATCTGGTTTACAATTAGTTGAAAAGTTGGCATATATTCGTTTTCTTGTTAAATATGTTTTATAAAAAATTAATGATTAAATTTCTATGCATTTTCGTATGTTTTTTTTTGTTTGTTTGTTACGTGTAATTTTGTTAGACAAAATATACTTTTAATTTTTTTTTTATATATAATATATATAGTAAATATGTGTATATGTTTTCTGAGAGTTTACAGATTGTGCTTCTTGTAGAAATTTGATTAGACGTTTTCTTCAGCGAAAGTTAAGTACATAGGTTTTTTTTTTTTTTTAATACACTAAATGGAATTAGGAATGTAAATTTTAGCACAAAGTTATAAGAGTTTTTGAGTTAACTTAGTCATAAATTATACAATAAATGTTTAGTTTTTTTTTCGTTTTTGGAGAGTTGTAGAAAAGCGTTGAAAATGAAATGAAAGTACATGAAATGTTAATTATTGCTTCTTCTATACTATGAAAAACACAGTCAAAGGCACTATTTTGTTTTTAATGATTTCGTGTGCTTGTGGGAAATGTGTTTGAAAATGTGTGTGTGTGTGGATGTTTGTGTTGGTGTTTTGGTACATTTGCTTATCTGCAAGTTTACTATACTATTTCACGGTTTTACAACTATTTTTTGTCCCTGCTTTGTTTTTCTGAAGAAAAAAACCATACAACTTTCCCTCTCTCTCTCTCTATCTATCGCTTACTCATTTTCTTGGCCTTGTCCTAGGGTATATAACAATTCTTTTACTTTTCAACTTGCTTAATCATCTACAGCACTGGGTAGGGTAAACACTGTCTAACTATTTGATACAATCTATTTAATGTTTGTTGGAACTTAAAGTGTATGCTTGTTTGTTTGTTTGTTTAGTTCGTTGTAACTTAATATAGAATTGTTTTCGTACAGTGTAACAATAAGATCTTCGTATGGTAGCTTGATTTGAAAAATCATTTTTACTATCGCAAAAGATATGCGACTTTAAACTGGGTCTTAGATCAGAGATTTGGTCTATAAAATTAATAAAGTTTTACGCGAGTGAAAATGGTAGAAAGGCTGGTATATTTTTCGGTTTGATTCCCTTTTAAGCCTGTGCAGACATTTTTCGGTAAAAAGCTCTTTCAAATCTGGTGTCAACTTAATTGAGGAAGAGCTCAGTATTCACTTCTAAGAGTAAAATGATAGGAAAAAAGAAATAGTACGATAACAACATTTAGAATATTTTCTCTCTCTTTTAACTCTTTGCAAACCACCGGTCCAAACTAGATTGGCACTAGATACATAAGCGGAAAACCACAAGTCCAGCGAAACTATCGAAAATGGAACAGTCAAAGTTAAAAGAGTCTGACTTTTATGTTTTAGCTGGCACTACCAAATTTAGATTTTGGACACATTAAACAAAAAATTCTTTGTAAAACAATTATAGATTAAATATTAGTTACAATTTTTAAATTGATCACAAAATTAAGGAAAAACTATTTTATGTACATTAAGCAAAAACTTTTAAATTCTACTTTTGAAAAATTGGCGTGAAAGTGGAAGTAAGAAAATGCCTGTATATCAATATCTAGACGACTTAGCGCGTCCGAACACGGCTCATATCGTATCGTATCGTATTACAGGTACAAATGGCAAACGATTTGATGCCGCACACTTGTGTTTAAAGCAACGATGCTCAACATGAACACTGGTAAATGCGAATGACGGCTTTCTGCTCTCTTGGTCTCAGCTTCGTGTACATGTGAATAGCGAAATACTGGTTTAAAGCAGTGGTGCCCAAACTCACACAATCAAGCTTTGCGCTTGTATGCGTAACAGCGAAACATGAGCAACAAGCAAACGAACAAATGCCTCGTGAGAAAAGAAAAAGCCGTGCGGGAGCTTTACCCGTCGTGAAAGAGCGTGCTATTTATAGAACACACGTATTCTCTCTCTCTCTATGCGTGTTTCGGCTGCGAGGCCGACAAAGTTATGAGTTCCTATTCAATGGAATAGGCTTTTGGCGTATTGGGCACAACTGGTTTAAAGTGAGGAGCATTTGCTGTCGCCTATCGTCATGCTACAAGCATGCTGTTCTCCCTTCAAAAACGAATGTGCGATATCAAAAGTTGTACCTTTTGCACTATGATGATACGAGCCCTCTGCGGTGGGCCTTAGACAAATACAAGTTAACAGCCAACTCAAGTGAAATAACATAAACTATTTCGATATTTGAAATTTTATGACTTCAATGAGTAAATGCGACTACGAGCAACAATTCAATTTGCGGGTTTATTCAGCAGAGACGCTTGATGTCTAGTTAATCAGATAAGCAAGAGCATTTACAGTAGTGTTGGGTTGTTCAAGAGTGAGTGAACAAAGTTGAGTTGTTCTTTAAACTGAACAAGTGAACATGTTCTTCTTCAATTATTCGTTTTGGTTCAGTTCTTCTTGTTCAGTAGTTCTTGTTCACTTGTTCTTGTTTAGTTGTTCTTGTGTTCTCAGCGAGAGAGAGATAATAGATGATTACAAGTGTATGCGTGTGTATTGATGTTTGGCTCTCAATCATTGTCATCGTTGCTGTATTCTCTGCTTTTGATGCCAGCTTCTGTCGTGTGTTGCTAGCCATTCGGCCAGTCAGTCAGAACGTCAAAGACAAACGACTTCAATATAGAAATTTCCTTTCGCATGTATGGTTGTTTGGCATGATCGTATGAAATACAACTGAACAAGTAAACATTGAGCAAATTGGATGGAGATGACTCACTTAGAAAATAAGAACAAGTGAACATGTTCAGTGAAATGAACAACCTTTACCCAACACTGATTTACAGCAGTCGCATAATAATGCATCTTGTACTTTTGGAAAGGACTTCAAGCCGTTTCGGAGTCTAAGTCTGAACTGGAGCATAGAAATATTCATATGTTCGGTTCAAAAAATACTTTTTTATTTTAAAATTGGTTTTTCCCGAGTAGAATAAAAGTAATTCTACAGGCGTCCTCGGGTTTTAAGTGCAAAAACAATACTCGAAATCAAATTTTTTCCTGATAAAGAAATATTTTTTTAAGTATAACAATTGTAAAAAGCTACAAATGACAAAGGCTAAGGCCGTAAAGGCCGATCATCTACCTCAAAATGCGATTTAAATAAATTGACTCAATATTCAAAGAATTAACTGTTCCAATCCCCCTGCCCGCAAGCATTTATATTGAGCACGACTCTCAGTAAGTACCAACGATTTAGGGTAAACATTAAGCTTAACCCGAGTTCGAGCCTGAACCTAGTTTCACCGACCTTATGAACCCGCTCTGTGAAACCGAACCCTAAACGTTTCGCGATTTTGAGCCCTGGATTTAACCCCTTCCGATGTTTGGGACATTTGCAGCTTTGCTTTTGGATGTTGTAAAAATCAATTGACATATTTGATGAAAAGTTAACTGTATAAATCAGGGATAAAATGAGTCTGTGGCTTTTTGCCATTCGGTGATGCATGACTTAAGCAAGCAAACTGAAAAATGATTGAAAAATATACCAATAAAGGAACATGGAGTTCTGCTGAACGTACCCTTTTTTTTGGAAAATAAATACAAAAGAAGATGCTGTTGTTTTGCGCTTCGTTAAGAATTTTTCAATGGTAGTGAATATAAATATTCCTTTCCTTACAGTTTGAATTTGGACAGAAATATACCAAAAAGAAATAATTGAGTTCTAATATCAATTCGTATATAGTATTCAATTGAAATTAATACAAAAGTAGTTGTTGCTTTGGACTTTTGAAATGTTTTAAAGCCCAGCTTGAATATTGACAGAAATTAATCTTCAATATTTTGAAGACAACTTTTGGTGTTTTAGAATCAGTAAGAATTAAATCACAATAATTGGTAACAACACCTCCAAAAACCCATATCAGAATTTCGGGTTGCGATTTCACAACGTTGAAATTTCGAAGCATTTATTCGCCAACATTTGGTTATAAATACTGAAATTTCCTAGGGGTTGGAGTGGGAAGCAAGAAGTCGAAACAGCGTTGTCCAGAAATACCATTGCAATGCCAAAAATGTTGTGATTTATCTGTGTTGAAATGTGTTTATTGCATTGAATTATAATTGACCATGAATTGGAACCTGCGTAAGCAAAAACTTTAACAACTTATAAAGTCTTAAAGAATTCTCAAAAAAATTTTACTTAAGTTTTGCAATATTAAAATAACTGTTAGCTAAATTAATGAAACAAATTTTTCAAATTCTTGAATTTTATCAAACATTACTTAAAACAGAGATTAAAACCCGAAAGAATAACGGTTTGGGTTACGGTTACTGTTTTGTCCGATCGCTTTTTCCGGTTACGGTTATTTTACGGTTGTGGAATATCGGTTACGGTACTGGTTACGGTTATTAAACTAATTCTGTATCGGGTTTCGGTTACGGTTACGTTTATTAGTATAAAATATCAATTTGACAATTCATGCCGACAAAAGCTGCGATTTATTAAAAATTCTACAGAAAAACAACGCTGATGCCAAATTGACCAAAGTGTACATTTTTGAATAGGCTTAACTAGCCAGCTCCGTGTAATTCAAATTTATGTATTGAATATGAGGGTAAAGATTTTGGTTGGCTGCACTTATCTTTCTCATTTGCTCTCTTTTCTTTGTTCCGCAGCAAAAGTCATTAACATACCAAATAAATTTACGTCGGACGGCCATGCATAACTGTTCAGAGAGGTTTTTCGTCCTCCATTTGGCTTGTCCTGTCTCACCGGTTACCGCCGACCCTTGGTTTTTGAATCGGTGAACACTGATTTGCATGCACGGCTGTGTCTGTAGGAGGCTCTCTTGCTCACACACAAGCACACTTTTCTGTCCTCTCATTTGCACGGCACTGATTAACGTTTATTGAAAGTTTTAGCAGAGAAATACCGAAATTAACCCGTATATTTGTTTCTGTTTCGTGATAACCGGTAATGTAATAGGTATCGGTACGGTTATAGAAAAAAAATTTCTTCGGTTGTTTTTCGGTTCCAAATTTTAAAATTACGGTTTTAATCTCTGCTTTAAAATGAAGCAATTGCTTTTATAGTACTTTCTTCAAAGCACTTTTACAAAGTTATTTCCGGAAATTCCACCGATTTTCTAACTTATACCGAATCGTCAATTTTTCTTGTATAAACTTCTGCTTTTGCTCAGGCAATTGGTTTGGAATGAACCAAGGTAAGGTAAGGCAAGGTATGACCCTTAACTAAGTATATCTTGTATGTTGTTTTAAAACACAGTAGCGTTCTCATTTTCATTTTATGCGATTTCAAACCGGATTTTGGACCAGAGATTTAAGGGAATAAATATTTTTAAACCTCTTTACTAAGGTATAAAGCCTTGAGGATATATTGTGGTGTAAATACTTTTTAACTAAAACAAAATTGCTAGTACAATTGATCAGCTATCAAGGTGTTCTGCTGAACGCACCCCATGATATTTTTAATTGAAAAAAGTAAAATGCTTATACGTGTTAAAAAGCTTTCGTTAGATGAATTGGGAATATTCTTTTCATACTTCTTGAACTTTTTCAAAAAGTAATCTCCAAATTTTTCTTAAATATTTAAAGTTTTCAAGGTTTCTTTAATAGATCTTTGCTTTAAATAACATTTTTCTGAAAGAAACATAATTCTGTTTACTTTCTCCTTTGCCGAAAATCTATGCAAAGTCCAAGCTACCATACGAAAACGGTATTGCTACTGTACATATATTGAAAAATAAAGCGTATTGTTCGTTTTTTTTGTTTGAAAATTTCAGTACAGTTCACGTCTAAAGCGTGTCAAAGCAAACAAATATAAGTTTAGATTAAAGGTTAATGAGAATGGATTTTTGTTTAGTTTTCTTTTTTGTTTTTAGAGTTCATCAATTTCAGGCTGAACTAGGAATATGTGGTATTTGTGTGTGTTTATATATAAAAATCTCACATAGCAGCAAGTTACATTAAAGGTATTCTAATTAAACTTAAAGAATAGAAATTGTTATTTGTCAGTTGGATAAAAATAAATCATAGTTTTTTTTAGAGCTGAATACCTTTAAATGCTGCATAGTCAAAGTCTTTGGGTTGTCTCGCATAAATGCCTCAAAATATTGGGACTTAAATTTAGAATACATAAAGCAGCCTCAAGAACTCACTACCAAGTTAAATGTGGGTGTGTGTTTGTGTGATACAAATATAGTTTGCTTGCATAAAAAGCTTCTCACTTAATTTCTAAGGCAAAATTAAAGGCAAATAAATAAACTGGTTAGTGAGCGAACACTATTAGCCAGGTAAAGGAAAAAATACTAGCCACAAAAAGCTGGCTATAAAAACGCAGGACAATATGACGGTCAAGGTATGCGAGTCGTGTTTGATTAACGAAGTGCCAGCTTCGTGGGGTTTTAACTGCTTCGTCTGCTGCTGCTGTTGCGGTTGCTCTCCTATGCGATAAATGCTGAAAACCTCCAGTTTTCCATTTTGTTCAAAGAACTCAATACGTTTGGACAGTTTAGTTGAATGCTGTGGCGGTTCCTCCTTCAGCTGTTCCTCCCTGTGCTTCTCATCGATAAGTTGATAATGACCAGCCGGTCCAGCCGAGGCCACATCATGCTCATGTTCCACAATTGTTTGTAGCGGTCCACGATTATTATTGTTGCTGCTGCTGCTGCTGCTGCTGTTGATTTGGAAACTATGCTGACCGTGTGCACTCAGCAAATTGTGCTTGATTTTCTCATACGTCTTCTGCTTGGCTTGCCTTAGCAATTGACCCACTGTACCCAGTTGCTGCTTGCCAGCTGCAGCTGCTGGTAGCTCATAAAGTTTACAGCTCAAATTTGCCTCATCCTCTACATGATCATCATCATCAACATCATCAGCATTATGCGCCGCCTCCTTTTCACAATTCTCATATAAAACATTCTCTAATTGTTGTTGTTGTTGTTGCAACATCTGTTCTTGTTGTTGGATGCAGGAGGAGATTGATTGCTTCAGCTTCAATTGTAACTCTTGCTGCTGTTGCAGGTAACGCATATGCTGATGATGTGGATTCGCATCCAATGCTATCAAAGCGGCAACTGTGCGCAGTAGGGCCAAAGGATTTGGTACTTGGCCAAGATTATTGTTTCCGCTGAGATCATCATTGACATAGACATCAGCATCATAGTCATCGTCAGCACGTGGTTGTAGCAGTTGTTGTTCTTGTTGTTGTGGATGTAAAGGTTGTGGTTCATTTTGTGGCACAACATCTGCACAGGAGCAAATCAACTCCTGCAACCAACACCAATAACAGATTTTATGCATCATTTTCTTTGGTTTATATGTATAGGGGATATAGTATGTGTGTGTGGGTGTGGGTGTATAGGTGTAGGTATGTGTTAATTACTATTTATTTAAGTTAAAGCAAGTGCAAGCTACCAGCACACAATAAGCAAACCCAAACCATTTACTAAACAACTTAAGCTAAGGACTTTATTTTTGTAGGGGATTTTTATGGATCTTAAACAAATACGCACCTCATCCACTCCAATGCGACGACAGGCCTCCAAAAAGTTATCCACATTACGTCGACAGCGGGCCATTGTGAGTTTATTCTGGTGGAGAGGAAATTGTGATTAATATAAGAAAGCTTCAATTGAATTAAGAAATAAGTCCGCACAGAATAATTGGTACACTTGGTATTCAAAACTCTTTGAAAATACAAGAAAATTCATTAAAAACTGTCATTCTCGGGTGTCCCACAAAACCTCCAAAATTCCAACCCAAAAACCAATTCTCGGTTCACAGAAATCTCTTTCGTTGGTTTCAAATCTCTCGTGTTTTGTTAGGAGATTTAGCAAAATCTCTTCAAATCTAATTCACAACGCAAAACGAATTTTGGACTTTAAACAAAAATATTTTTAAAACAGCGCATTAAGGGCTGGCTAAACACAAATATTTTTTTTAGAATATGAATTAAATTTGAACTATATTTTAAAAATGCATCATAAAACATTTATCACAATCAAAAAATTTCAGTTGAACATCAAATTAACAAATAACTAAAATTAGGGAAATTTTTTTGCGGAGATGCAGCCCTGTTTTTAGCGATGGCACTTTAATTGGACAGTTCTAACTAGATTTTCAAATAAGAAAATGAAATCTCTTGAAGTTCTGGGACACCGACGGATTTTTCGAGCGATTTGCAAACCAACCGAGGTCAAAATCTCTACAAATTTCTGTGACACCCCCGATTATAACTAATTAACGATAAGATTCAATATTTCACCGAACTCAGGTTGTCTGCACAGCTTTTTGAAGCCATTTCCGTACAAATCATGAACGGACTTAGAAATTTTCCCAAGAAAGACATTTGATGGAAACCCGACTTTTCCCCATATTTCAAACAGCTTACGGATTGCAAGTTATCAAAAATGTATGGGTAATTTCGTAAAATGAGAATTGCTGCCCGGTCAGGCTATGATTTATCGACAGTAGAAAGTGGTAGTCGGAAGGAACAATGTCTGTTGAGTATAGCGGGCGAGCTATTTTAAAGAACATATTAAAAGCATACGATCCAAAGCTAACAATCGACATCAAATGCAATCGTGTGGCCAATTTAAGCATGACTCAAGTTTTTGAAAATCTACAATAGGTTTCGTACGAAAGGTTGAGTTGAGCCTATCGTAAAATTTCTCAAAGCATTAAACCCACTGGTGGGCAGTAGAAATAACGGAAAGGGTACAACAACTTTTTTGTTTTTGTCATTTGCTTTTGATTAACGCGATGCAGCGTGTGTTTGTTTATTGTAATACCTATTGCGTCGTTCAATTAGGTAAATAACGGGCTGGGTTCCGCGAGTAAGAAGGGCTATGAGGCTGCCCAACGCTGCATTAAACCAAACATTTTGCTTTGAGACTGAATTCAGTGCTTTAAGTGTTTATCATTGGATCCGCAACGAGTTCGCATGCGAAAAATGCCTTATCGCAGCCTTGGAGCATTTTTTTAAACATAGTCATTTTGCTTAGAGAGCGTTTTATTTCATATTTAAATATAAACTTATTCACTTGAAAT